>JAUKPQ010026065.1:0-43999 GCA_032273045.1 Chloridella minuta
GGTAGCAACAGATACTTGGCACGTCATTGGAGACATTGCCTAATGCAGCCAAACAGAACTGGCATATATGCCTCTCAAATCTCTGGCCATCTATGGGCACCTGCTGGTGCCTATGACGCCTTGGCTACTGTAACTGTTCCATCAGGTGGTGCTGCGTCGGTTACATTTGCAGGCGTCCCTACAGGTTACAAGCATCTACAAATTCGTGCTCTTGTTGGAGGAAGTTCTGTTACTTCTGTTTCGATGACATTTAACTCAGATACAACTGCATCCAATTACTCTTGGCATCGCCTTGTAGGAGATGGTGGTAGTGCATCAGCAGCAGCGGTTTCAAATGGCTATCGTGTATTTGACCTTCAAGGAAACTCCACATATTTTATGGCTGGAATTGTAGACATTTTAGATTACACATCAACAAGCAAAGCAAAGACGGTTCGTTCATTGCACGGTGTTGACGCAAACGGTACAGGTACATTTACCGGTGAGGTTTGTTTGCTTTCAATGGGTTGGTATGGAATACCTGCAGCAATTAACTCACTAACAATAACTCCAAATGCTGGAACATTTGCACAATACACACAATTTGCACTTTACGGGGTGAAGTAATGGCAACTAATACATACGTCGCACTTGATACAAGAACTCTTACAAGTGCTGCTGCTAGTGTTACATTTTCATCTATCTCGCAGGCTTATACTGACTTAGTTATTGTTATGTCAGCAACACCTGTATCTGGTGGAAATAACTTTTTAGTTCAAGTAGGCAATGGTTCTGTTGACACAGGTTCTAACTACTCGCAAACTTTTTTATCTGGTACTGGTTCTGTGGCCACCTCAAACCGCACAAGTAATGCTACTTTTATGCAGGCTTATATCAATGCCGCAACAACAAATCAAGGCACAATTATTGCTTCATTGCAAAACTATTCTAATACAACAACATATAAGACCGTACTTATAAGAGCAAATGGTTCGGGTGAAGCCACTGCAAGTGTTGGACTATGGCGTGGCGCAAGCAATGCTGCAATTAACACAGTCACTATAACTGCTCAAACTAATAATTTTGCTATTGGCTCAACCTTCACTGTCTATGGCATTAAAGCCTGGGAAGCAGAAACTGGAACTAAAGCAACTGGTGGATATGTTTATACCGATTCAACATATTGCTATCACGCATTCCCATTCTCTGGAACGTTTACACCAACACAGACACTGACTGCAGACTACTTGGTAGTCGGCGGTGGTGGCGGTGGCGGTTCTTACTCTGCAGGCGGAGGCGGTGGAGCGGGTGGATTGCGTTCAACAGTTTCAGCCACTGGTGGAGGAGGCTCACTTGAATCTGCAGTATCTCTTACTAACGGAACTGCGTACACAATTACTGTTGGAGCAGGTGGAGTAGGTGCATTTAATACATCTACTGGAACATCTGGCGGTTCATCATCAATCGCTGGCACAGGGTTAACAACAATTACATCTACTGGTGGTGGTTATGGTGGTGGTTACAATGGTGGTCACTTTGCTGCAGCCACTGGAGGCTCAGGCGGCGGCGCTAACTATGCAACCTATACAACTGGTGCATCAGGCACTTCAAACCAAGGCTACGCAGGTGGTAATGGCGTTGGCGCAAGCATAAGTTCTGGTGGCGGTGGAGGCGGAGCAGGTGCCGTAGGCGGCAACGGCTCTACATCTAATGGTGGCGATGGCGGTAATGGCGTTTCAATTCCAACTTTTTCATCTGCAACAAACACAGGAGTATCTGGTTATTATGCTGGCGGTGGTGGTGGTGCATCTTACGATGGGCCACGTAGCGGTAATGGCGGACTAGGCGGAGGCGGAAACGCAAATGGTCCATCAGGAAGAGCAAACCCTGGCGATGGATTCTCTGGCGTTACAAGCACAGGTAGCGGTGGTGGTGCAGCAGAAACCACAACAGCGCCTCCGTCAAATGCTCGTGGCGGCTCAGGCGGCTCAGGCATTGTAATTATTAGATACCCAAAGTAACGGAGAAGTAAATGGCTACAGCAAATCACGTACTATTGCGACGCATCACAGTTACTGACCCAGTATCTTCTATTGTATTTGATTCAATTCCTCAGACTGGCTACACTGACTTAAAGTTTATAGTAAGCAGCAGAGTCAATTCTGGCGGACCAAACGATGTTAAAATTCAATTTAACGCAGATACAACAACTGGAAACTACTCTGTAAAACAAATACAGGGCAATGGTTCAAGTGCGTCTAGTGGAAATGGCGAACAACAGACCGCTACATCTACTGGCTCTGCAGACACAGCATCTACTTTTGCAACCAGTGAGATATACATTCCAAACTACACATCTTCTGTTGCTAAGACTCACGCGACTGATACTGTTACAGAAAACAACGGAACTACTGCTTACGCAACCTTGCGTGCAGGTCGTTGGTCTGGAACTGCAGCAATTACTACAATTACATTTAGCCACAACGGTGCAGTCTCTTGGGCAGCAGGCTCATCATTCTCACTCTACGGTATAGCAGATGTAAACACTACACCTAAGACAGCACCTAAGGCTGACGGTGGAGACATCATCAAGACTGATGGCACATACTGGTATCACGCATTCACTGGCTCTGGAATCTTTAAGCCTCAGTTGAATCTGACTGCTGATGTATTGGTAGTTGCTGGTGGAGGCTCTGCTGGTTCTAACCAACGCGGAGGTGGTGGTGGTGCTGGAGGTTTGCTTACATTCACATCTCAAGCATTAGCATCTACATCTTCATACACTTGCACCGTTGGTGCAGGTGGAGCATCTACTGCTAACACTGGTATTAAAGGAAACAACGGCTCTAACTCACAGTTTGATTTACTGACCGCATCTATCGGTGGTGGCGGTGGTTCATCTGGTGGTGCTGGGGATGCTAACACTGGTGGTTCTGGCGGTGGTGTTTCTTACTACAACAACACAGGTGCAGCAGGAACTTCTGGTCAGGGTTACGCGGGTGGTAATACAACTAACTCTTGGCCAGTATCTTCTGGTGGTGGTGGTGCTGGAGGCGCTGGAGGTAACGCGCAGTCATCAGTACTTGGCGGCGTTGGTGGCATTGGCGCAACAAGCGCATTGCTAACTGCTATGGGTTCTGCTACTGGAACTGGAGAACTTTACTCAAGCAACTACTACTACGCAGGTGGTGGTGGTGGCGGAGGCGACGGCAACTACACTGCTGCTGGTGGTTACGGCGGTGGTGGTGACGGCAAAGCCCCTCCTGGACAAGACGGAACTGCAGCAACAGGCGGTGGCGGTGGAGCGGGTTCTTACTACTCACCTTCATTCGGTGCAGGTGGTGCTGGTGGTTCAGGAATTATTATTATTAGATATCCAGTATAAGGAGAAACAATGGCACACTTTGCAGAAGTAGATGAGAACAACCTAGTAACTCGTGTCCTCGTTGTACCTGACGACCAAGAGTATCGTGGAGAAGAATATCTTCGTGATGAACTTGGTCTAGGTGGACGATGGATTCAGACAAGTTACAACAACCGAGTGCGTATGAATTATGCAGGAGTTGGCTTTACCTATGACCCAGTTGAAGACTGGTTTGTAGCACCTCAGCCTTATCCATCTTGGATTCTAACTCGCGCAGCACAATGGGTTGCACCAGTTAAGTATCCAACTGATGGACTTATGTATCAATGGAATGAAGAACTTACAGATTGGGAAGTAATTAACTATGACAACTAAGCCAATGAAGTTGGTAGTCGACTTGTCTACTGGCAAGCAGGAGTACATTGAGTTGACTCCTGATGAAATCAATGAGCGTGAGATTGCAGGCATTGAAGCCGCAACACGCGCAGAAGAAGCCGCTGCAGCAGCAACAGCACTTGCAGCCCTTAAGGCATCTGCTAAGGCTAAGTTAATTGCAGGTCAGAAGTTGACCGAAGAAGAAGCAGCAACAATCGTTCTTTAATTCCTATGTAGTGGAGGTGTCCCTTGGCGGGTCGCGATATAACCGAAAGTACTGGCTACTATGATTTATCAGTAGACATTGGTATTGTATCATCTAATGCTCTATGGTCCAATACGGACGTATCATATGATACTGCCTTGGGTGGACTTCCATTCATCTATGCAATTAATGATACACGGCCGTACCTACGTCAGACTGCGCCCTTTAAGAAGGACCAGTTTGACAATGGCTCAGAGCCAGGAGAGCAATCTCTAAGTGGATGGTGGTTGCGCTCGCAGTCATCATTCCACAGCGGTGCTGGCATCAACTTCTATGACCCACTCACTAATGATGAGAATGGTCACTATCGATTTAACGATAGCAAGGGTGTCAATGTCTGGACTAAGGGACAGGCGACACTGCTCCGCAGTTGCACATCTACTCACCATACCACTGGAGCATTGCAAACTAATGGTCGACCATTTCAGTCAATGCGCTCTATTAAGTGGGGTTCTACAAAGGGGTTCTTGCTTTGGGATGAGTACGATGTAGACAAAATTGCAGCAGATGGAACCGTAACTCACTTCATTGATTATAACTCAGGCACTGAACATCCAGTTTATGCAATCTGCGATGATGGAACATATGCCTATTGGATTACCAATACAGCAACCAAAAAGACTGTATATAAGAAACCTTTAACTGGCAGTTCGGCATCTACGGCAGATATCGTAAAGATGTTTGATGAAGTTGGCACCATATCTAATGCCACAATGGAGTACGTAAAAGACCGTATTATCATGTGCGCAGACAACAAGGTATATGAGTTTGCAACCACATCTACTGCAATGCCAACAACTATCTACCCACACCCAACTGCAAGCCATGTGTACTCATCAGTAACAGCATCTGGACCAGCAGTATACATTTCAGGATACAATGGCGCTCAGTCTACTATCCAGAAGTTTACCCTGACAACATCAGGTGCTACCGCAGGAAACCTTCTCTCCATGTCATCTGCAGCAGTTGCTGCTGAAATGCCAGTCGGTGAAGTTGTCCATGCTATCAAGTATTACTTGGGTTATATGCTTATCGGCACCAGCAAGGGTATTCGAGTTGCCGAAGTTTCCGACCAGGACGGCGCAATCAAGTACGGTCCACTTATTGTGGAAACATCACAGCCATGCTATGATTTTTCAGTACGTGACCACTATGCGTGGTGTGCTACTGGCGTAGCAGGAGAGCCTGGCGTTATCCGTATCGACCTCGGTAATCAAGTTGAGCCATTGCGCTTTGCCTATGCAAATGATATTTACGTTCCAGGAAATACTGGATACGCAACTACTTCATGTGCATTTATCGCAGAGACCGATAGACTCGCTTTCTGCACCACATACGGTGCTCCATACGAAGAGGGCTTTATCTATATCGAAAATGCCTCTACTCTAATGACAACTGGCTATCTAAGAACGGGTAAGATACGTTACGGCACACTCGAGCCTAAGAACTTTAAGCGCCTGTTAGTGCGCGGCAGTTTTAGCAAGGGCTCTCTCACTCTACAGACAGTAGCCAAGAACGCCCTTAACGCTGACGTAACCTATGACCACATTACCTATGAGTCTGGCGTTGTGCCTGTTGAAGTTGCAACAACCCAGCCAGAAGAACCACAGGAATATGTATCGTTTAAGTTCATCTTCAACCGTGACTCTACTACAACTTCTACTGGACCAACCTTTGAGGGTTGGCAGGCTAAGGCTACTATCGCTACGCCACGACAAAGAGTAGTGCAGTTCCCAGTGTTCTGTTTCGATGTTGAGACAGACCGCTACAACACTGTAGTTGGATACGAAGGACGAGCAGATGACCGCCTACGCGCTCTTGAATCAATTGAAGAGAACGGCGATGTTGTAATCTGGCAGGACCTTACAACTGGAGAATCTAGACAGTGCGTAATTGAGCAAGTTACCTTCTCTCGTATGACTCCACCAGACAAGCGCTTTGATGGTCAAGGCGGAGTACTTGAGATTAGGATTAGGACAGTATAATGTCAGCAGCAGAATGGGCTGGCTTTGCCGTAGCAATAATGACATTGCTTGCAGGATTTAATGCAGCAATACGTTGGTTAGTAAAACACTACTTGGCTGAACTAAAGCCAAATGGTGGGAGCAGCATGAGGGACGCAGTCAATATCAATACCGAGCGATTGGACCGAGTTGAACAACGCGTTGACCAGATTTACCTTCTCCTATGCGAGAAAAGCAAGTAAGTATTCAGCAGTAACTCTAGCCCTCTGGGCTGGCATGGGTTTCATGAGTACAGCCAGTGCAGTTCAGACTGGACCAGTGCAGGTCACTTGTACTAATGGCACATTCGGTACTGGGTGGGATAACTCTAATCAATATTTTGAGGGCAAAGGAAATATTGCTGCCCTCTATTGCGAATTAATTCACCATACAGGATATGTCTCAGACAATCTTACTGACGAAACTCTCCGTTACTATAATGGAATCTCGCCAGTGCCAGTGGTTCCGCCTATTGTGGATACCCCGACTGCCATTGTTGAGACTCATACTCCGCAGGTGGAGGATTCTCCAACTGTGATTGTTCCTGAGACTCCGACTGTGGTAATTGAGACCCCAACTTCTTTGGAGACTTTGACTCCTGTTGAAACATCCACACCAGTGGAAGAAACAGGAACAGTACCAGTAGAGCAGCCCGCATTACCTACTCCAGTCCCTGCAGTGGAACCTCAACCAGTTCCTGTGGTGATAGCACCTCAACCTGAGCCTCAGCCTCAGCCAGAGCCTGAACCCGAGCCTGTTGTGATACCCGAGGCGCCTCCGATAGAGGAGGCTGCACCAGAGCCCGCTCCGCCAGCGCTTGAAGAGCAACCGCCTGCCGATGCACCTTCTGAACCTCCAGCAGTAGAAGATACGAATGAGATTCCATCTGACCCTGCTCCTGAGGTACAGCCCGAACCAAGTCCAGAGCCTTCGCCTGAGCCTGTTGTAGAGCATGAACCAAAACCTCAGCCTGATATTGCATACGAACCTCCAGTAGAACAGCCTCAAGTGATAGAGGCATCTAAGGTGGACCTTACCACACTTGCACCAGATACGCCAGTTTTACTAGATAATGGCGTCATACTTACGGCAGAGGTAGTCTTAGGACTACAGATGTTAGAGAACCCAATAGAAGTGTTCTCGGAATTATTTACAGACCCAGGCGCAGTATTTGCTGCACTTGGCACAATAGGGGCAGATATGTCACCTAAGGCACGACAGGAGTCTAAGGACGCTGTTGTATCTGCGGTGATTGTTGGTAGCATAGTAACCCAAGCAGCAGGCGCTGCAGCATATCGGAGGAACCCATAATGAAAAAACTACTTAGAATCCTAGCAGACCTTAACCTGACTGTAGTTGGCTTGCTGTTTGCATGGATTTGCTTCGAAGGAAGCGCAAGAACCATTGGAATGCAACTTATTCTATGGGCATCATTAGTGTATATCATTAGAGAATACACTCGGAAAGAGGAATAAATGGACAGAATCAAAAATGTGTTTATGCGCATTCTTGCAGTATTTGCATCTAACGGACTAGCCGTTGTAGGTGCTGGTGCTATCGCTGGAATTGGCGTGGTTAAGGCAGTCATGGTCGCTGGAATCACAGCAGTAGCGAAGGTTATCCAGAAACTTGCAGATGCTTTTGCTGATGATGGGCGACTATCTGAGGATGAAATTAATGCAGCATTCGCTGCTGTAGACCTGAACTCAACTACTGTTGAAGACCTCAAGGTTGAGCAGCGCCGAAAGGGTGCAAAGTAATGGGACAGCGTAATCAATTCATCATGACAGCCCGAGGCGAACTCGGTGTAATCGAAGGGCCAAAGGATAATGAAACCAAGTATGGTGCATTCACTAAGGCTAACTTCCTACCGTGGTGTGGTTCGTTTGTTAACTGGTGTGCGGACCAGGTTGGGCTTAAAATTCCTAACTGCGTTAGCACAGTTGTTGGAGCCACCGCGTTCATCAAGAAGAAGCAATGGGAGCCAGTAAATGAGGCCACTCCTCTTCCTGGCGATATTGTTTTCTTTGACTTCCCCAACGATGGTGTTGACCGCATTAGTCATGTTGGAATCGTGGTTAAAGACAACGGAGACGGAACTGTAACTTGCATCGAAGGCAACACTAGCCCTGATAAGAAGGGCGACCAGCGTAATGGCGGTCAGGTATGCCAGAAGAAGCGAGCATACAAAGTCAAGAACGGCAAGGTACTACAGAAGTCACTTCCAGTATTCATCGTAGGATTTGGCAAGCCAGTATTTAAGTCGTAATCTAAAAACAAGAAACCCCCTTATCGTAGCATCACTGCTATGACGAGGGGGCTTTTTGTCGTTTCTAGAGGACTAGAAATCTACATGTTCTTCTTCCCATTGGTCTAGGAAGTTTTCATATCGCTTGCCAGCGAGACGGTACTTAACTTCGTAGTATAGGGTTTCTAGTGCGTAGTAGAGTCCAATGCCAATGGCGCTACCTAGGATGATTTCAATTAAAGATTTTGACATAGTACTCCTTAGATATATAATAGTTACTATATTATATAGTATATAAGGCCAAAGGCCTTTATATCATATATAATCTCTTACAAGATTAAGTATACACATAGAGATACCAACTGTCAACTTTTAGAAGAATTGACATAAGTACCGACTTAGGCTTATACTCAGAACATGTCAATCGAACTAGAAGAATATACACTACCAGAGCATATGTCATACTCTGCGTTCACAACGTATCTAACATGCGGTTATCAATATTATCTTGGTAGACTGCTCAATAAGCAAGAGTCCCCATCCGTTTGGTCTGTCGGAGGTTCGGCATTCCATCTAGCATGTGAGAATTGGGACAGGGATAATGACTAGTAACATCATCAAAGCAGAGTCCTTATTCAGGGCTGCATGGGACGAGTGCAGGGGAGATATAGACCTCTCCACGGCTCGTGTAGGCGGTCGTGCTACCAAGGCTAACCCTAATAAGGAAGACGTCAACTTCTGGCAGCAGGCAGGCCCTAGATGGACGGCAGAGTACATTGAGTGGCGTAAGGCTAATCCTAGTTGGAAGATTTGGACTGCGCCTGACGGCAACAAGGCTATTGAACTTGCACTGACCCCAGTAGTTGAGGGTGTACCAGTCAAGATGATTATCGACCGAGTCTTTGAAGTCAATGGCGAATTAGTCATCGTTGACCTCAAGACTTCACAGCAAACCCCATCTAGTACGTTACAGTTGGGATTCTATAAACTAGGGCTAGAACAACAGTTCGGTATTGAGGTCAAGTGGGGAACCTACTACATGTCACGTGGTGGTAGTATCTCTGAGATGGTAGACCTGTCTTCTTACACTTATGAGAAGATGGAATACCTAATCAAAACATTTGACACAGCACGTAAGGCTGGTGTATTCTTGCCCAACACAAACAATTGCCAGTACTTATGTGGTCTCACAGAGTTCTGTCAATTCTCTACTAAGAAGGATAAATAAATGGCAGAAGATTGGAACTTGCAAGTCTCATATAAGTTGTCAACGGGAGACTTGATTAACATCCGCGCTAAGACAGCAGACGAACTTAGTGTTCTCCTTGAGAACATTGGTGACTATGCTACACAGATTCATGCAACTCAGAGTTTGCTGGCACAGGCAGGTGTTCTATCCCCTTTGTCAACTGGCGGTATCACTACAGGCACAACGCCACCGCCTTACTCAATGCCTCCCCAGGCGAACACTCCACCCGCTTCACAAGCACCAGGAGCGGGACCAGTATGCGTACATGGTCCTCGCAAGTACAAGTCGGGAATCTCCAGCAAGACGGGAAATCCTTACGCGATGTGGGTATGTCCTCAGCCTCAGGGCGCGGACCAGTGCAAGCCAGTGAACTAACACCAGAAGTAATTCCGTTTTAATCAACTAGGAGGTGGACTAATGCGTACTCTCGTACGTTCAGTAGGTAGAGCAGACATTGGTGGAGAACCACTTCCTAGTTGCTTTAAGGCGTTCACACAGAACCAGATTGTAATACGACGTTCAGAAGTTTCTATGTTTGCAGCAGCGCCAGGAGCGGGAAAATCTACTCTTGCTCTTGCGCTCGCTCTCAAAACCAACGTGCCAACCTTGTACTTCTCGGCGGATACAAATGCACACACGATGGCGATGCGCTTAGCCTCTATGATTTCAGGGAAGAGTCAGTCAGAGGTCGAGCAGAAACTTAATACTGATGTTGGATGGACTAAGGCAGTCCTCCAAAGAGGAAGTCACATAGTCTGGTCATTCGACTCAGCGCCTAGTCTCGAAGATATTGTTGAAGAAGTGCAGGCATTCGAAGAACTTTGGGGATGCTCCCCATCGATGATTGTACTTGATAACCTAACAGATATTGCCACAGATGGTGGCGAAGAGTTCGCGTCAATGCGAGCCATTATGAAGGAGTTGAAGTTCCTTGCGAGAGCGACTAACGCAGCAGTTATTCTTCTACACCACACTTCGGAAGCAGTTCCAGGTAATCCTTGTCAGCCCCGTTCGGCTATCCAAGGTAAGGTCTCTCAGATGCCTGCTCTCATATGTACGTTGGGCGTGGTCGGTACATCACTTGGCGTGGCGACAGTCAAAAATCGCTATGGTAGAGCGGACCAGAACGGAACGTTAATGACTTGGCTTGCATTCAACCCTGAATACATGTATGTAGAGGATATCCCAGAGATAGCATGACAACTAGAAAATCGCACAAGGCAAGAGGAGCAACCTTTGAAACAGACATACGTGACTGGTTTCGTAGTCATGGCTATGATGCTGAGCGTCTCGCTCGCGCAGGTGCTAAAGACGAAGGGGATGTGGCCGTACGTGCGGACTTCCTTGGAAGCGTTGGAGTCATCGAGTGCAAAGCCCCAGGGGCAAGCAACGCTATCAACCTTAGTGGATGGCAGAAGGAGTCTCAAGTCGAAGCCCTACACTACGCAGAAGCAAGAGGACTCACCAAAGATGAAGTCCTACCAGCAGTCATCATCAAGGCTAGAGGTAAATCGATAGATGATGCTTACCTAGTATTTAGATTAGGAGATGTATTCGGATGAAGACAGATGACCTACCAGATATAGTGGCAGTGCTCAAGCACTATGGCGCTAATATCTACCGCACTAGCGGTCAGGTCAACGTCAAGTGTCCGTTCCATAATGACTCTCATGCAAGTGCGAGTTTCAATACAAGAGATAATATATTTAATTGCTTCGCGTGTGGTATGCAGGGCAATAGTATCCAAATAATTGCTAAGCAGGAAGGTTGTGATATACGTGAAGCAAAGTCTATCGCAGAAGGAATCACTGGGGAAGTCCACACTCAGGTACGCGGAGAATATTCATCTGGCAGGAGATTACCTAGCAAGTCGGGGAATCACAAAGGAAGCAGCACTATCGGCTCGATTAGGCGTAGTCTCGGTTCCTGACGTAGGTCATGAGCAGTACAAGGGTAGACTATCTATCCCGTACATTACCAAGACAGGTGTAGTTGATTTAAGATTCAGGTCTTTAGACCCAGCCGTTGAGCCTAAGTATATGGGTATGACAGGGGCAGAGACGAAGATGTATAACGTTCTAGATATAGAGAAGGCTGGTGATTGGATTGGTGTATGTGAAGGAGAAATCGATACGCTCACGCTCTCCGCGCTTGTCGGTATTCCGTGTATTGGCGTACCAGGAGCGAATTCGTGGAAGAAACATTACACCCGACTCCTTGCAGACTTCGAGCGAGTCTTTATCTTTGCCGATGGAGATGAACCTGGACGAGAGTTTGCTAGGAGTCTTGCGAAAGAGTTACCAGCGACAATTGTCACAATGGAAGACGGCGAGGACGTCAATTCTTGCTTCGTCAAATACGGAGCAGACTACATTCGAGATAAGATAGGATTGAATAACTATGAAGATTAAACCTTGCGATGTGTGCGGTCAACAGTTTAAGAATATATTTGAAATGGTTGACCATCTCTCAGATGATGAAGAAACAGAACCGTTCGACCCTACTCTTGTACTCCCTAACGGGTATAAGTTCCTAGTCGGGACACTACTCCGTCTCGTCTATGACTATTCCAATAAGCCATCCAGTGTTAGAGCGATAGTGTCAGAGGCTTATAGCAATCTCTATCTTGCTGAGACTAATCACGAAGCAATGCGAGAGAACATCGAAGACGCAGTAGTTCAGCGATTCGTTAAGAACTTAGATGAAGAACTACGAGAACTACTGGAGGAAGAGAATGACAAGTAAAGAGCGCAAAGAACGCGAGCATGACATGAAGCGAGTGGAGGAAATAAATCCGCACCAAAGCAAGCCCCAACCGTACTCGCCTCAGTTCGTTAAGAAGCCAATCAGTACTACTCTTGTTCGTGAAGTGCGTATTGAATCACACTTGAAGAACATAACCAAAGAACTTACAGACCTATTGCTAAGCAAGCATCGTGACTACGGTCCGAAGAATATTTCACTAGCCCCTGGCGGTGCAGTGAATGGTTTGAGAGTAAGAATGCATGACAAGTTAGCACGAATCAATAACCTAGTCGATAGTGGTGCAGACCCGCAGCATGAAAGCCTAGAGGATTCGTTCAAGGATATGGCAAACTATGCAATCATTGGATTGCTAGTATTAAGGAATCAGTGGGATAACTAATGAAGATATTCGGACCATACAAGGGAAGTAAACAAAATGGCGGCAGACCAATCTATGTTTTCAAAAAGAAATCAAAAGATGGGACTACGACTACTACGTCTAGCAACAAGGCTCGAGTTGAGTACGAGAAGGCTACAGGAAAGACGTTACCTAAGACCACTGACGTCGACCATAAGGATAATGGCGGGCGCGCTGGCCGAGATGGCCGTTCGAATCTGCAGGCTATGAGCCACTCAAAGAACGTGGCGAAAGAGAACAAGCGTCGTGCAACAGTTAAGAAAACTACTGTGAAGAAAGCGGTTAAAAAGAAATAATGAAGACTATAGTTTGCGTATCCGATTTGCAGATACCGTATCACGATAAACGTGCCGTAGATAATCTTGCCAAGTTCATTAAGGCTTACAAGCCTGACGAAGTTGTCTCCGTTGGAGACGAAATGGATATGCAAACTATTTCCAAGTGGGCTAAAGGGACACCACTGGAATATGAAGGCTCTATCGGTAGAGATAGGGACGAAACGACTCGGGTGCTCGAGGCTCTCAAGGTAAAGCACATCATCAGGTCGAACCACACCGACCGACTATATAATACAGTGATGATGCGTTCTCCTGGACTCCTCGGGCTCCCTGAGTTGGACTTGCCAGAGTTCCTACGCCTTCCTCAGATTGGTGCTACATACCATGAGAAGCCGTACGAGTTGGCTCCTAACTGGTTACTTATGCATGGTGATGAGGGCGCTATGAACTCCACAGGAGGGCTTACAGCCCTTGGTTTGGCTAAGCGTACAGGTAAGTCGGTAGTGTGTGGTCATACGCACCGCATGGGCTTATCGCACCATACTACATCATATACAGGTGCTACACCTAAGACTGTATGGGGTATGGAAGTTGGAAACTTAATGAATTATAAGCAGGCTAAGTACATCAAGGGCGGTCTGTTCACATGGCAACAAGGCTTCGGTATGTTGTACGTGGATGGTAAGACTGTAGTTCCAGTTACAATCCCAATCCAAAAGGATGGGTCATTTATTGTAGAGGGTAAGGTGTGGGGTCGATGATGTTACTATGGGAACGTATTGAACCCTGGGATTACATCGTTACCTCTGTGGCATCAGAGTACCACCGCAAGTATGACATGGTTGAGTTGGAGGATATTAGGCAATCACTTTATGAGTGGTTCCTAGAGCATCCAAAGAAACTGGATGAGTGGGAAGCCATTGGTCATAAGGATGCAAAGAACTTAATCTATCGTTCACTTCGCAATCAAGCACTAGATTATTGTCAGGTGTGGAAAGCCAAGTCAATTGGCTATGAAGTCTCAGATTTATTCTATTACGAGCCTGAGATGGTGGAAGCCCTGCTTCCTGCCGTACTACAAGGTAATATGACTGTGATGCCAGTATTAAACCTTGGTAATCCAGGACGACCATCAGCACCATCAGAGGGCGGTAACATGATGGCAATGATGGTCGAGATAGAGTCAGCATATCAGAAGTTAAACCAAGAAGATAAGGTTGTCTTGTTCTACAAGTATGCTGAGTCTCTGGATTATGCTGGTATTGCTAAGGAGATGGAACTAGGTAGTGAAGATGCAGCGCGTATGCGCCATAATCGTGCCGTCAAGAAACTCATTACAAGGATTGGTGGCTTCAAACCTTTTAATGATTCTGATGCTCAGCCGAAGGCTGATGATGAGTCTTCACATACCATAGAATCTGTTCAGGAGTAATTAGATACCCTTTCGATGGGTTAGGTGGAATGTTGCAAGTTATACGTCTTCCTAACCTATCTACTGCCAGCCTTAGTTTATCTGTTGGAACTATCAGTACCATATCTTCAAGTACGTAAGCCCAGTGTGTTGCTTTACTTACCATTAAACCCGATGGCTTCCAAGACTGCGTTGCTACATAATAACAGTCAGTCTCGATATATATATTGCCTGTCTCATACCATCGTCTATCTGTTTTTACTTCGACAGTGTCGAGAGAGAGCAGGTCAGCGACCATACTCTCCCCCTTTAAGCCGTCTCTGAGGTCTAAGTCCCAGTTACTGTCCTTCATTACTCTCCTCACTCATAGAGGCGAGTAGGGATGCAATCCCATCTTTAATCTCTGCAATTAACTGGTCGCGATGTGCCAATTCTCCTGCGCTATATTCTTCTGTCATTTATCCTCCTGTTGAGTAGAAGCCAGTAGCATTAAATTTTACTGGTGGTGCTGAGTAGACCCGTATCATTGGGTCGTTGCATACGTCACACATGGGGATAATCTCATCCTCTGTCATGCCGCGATTAATAGTTTGTGTTGAATCATCTGCCTTGCACTTGTACTCATACGATGCCATCGTCAACCCTCTCTCGTACTATATAATATAGTGACATTAGTACCACCCATTCTTCTTATGAAATGACCATGCTTTACATGGCGTGATGTATCTATTATATATGTAATCCAGTCCCCTGTCAACTTGAATAGTTGGTGGGGTTAGTGGTGATAGACCCAGTAATTGCGGTATGCCACCAGCATGCTTACCCATAACCTTCTTAGGGTTAACTGCCGTATGCTTCCATGCTGATTCCTTACCCCATAGGGATGCTAGGCAGATGTACTGCTTGTGAGACCAGTCATTGACCGAATCTTTGGCGTATGCCTTGCTATCTGCCTTAGTCCACACTCGAACGCTATCTTTTGATGTGTCGTCTCTGTTACTAAGTACGATAGCGGTAGTACATGCTATTGTCACTATCAGCGCTACGCTTGATATCTTTACATTGGTATTAATTTGCTACCTCCAAGAATGGTGTGATTCTATTGTAGAAGTTCACGGCCATTTTCTTTTCTTCCTTGGTCAGCCTATCTCGTTCCTCGAAGATTACACTTCTGATAGGGTTAGCAGAGTCAACAGGGATTCTCACCTTGTTCTTTCTAGCGTTCTCTGGCTTGACCATGTAGTCCATACCTTCAACGTCGGCAATAGCGATACGTTCTCCCGCTAGTTTGCCACCCCAGATTCCATAGGCGAGGTTCCCTGGTTTCATACCTTCTTCAAGGCAGGATGCCTTATTCGGACATGAATTACATAGATTGATTGCTCTCGATGTTTCCGTACCTATCACCTGTAACTTAGTTATTGACTGAGAACCACGTGGGGACTCAGGAAACCAAGCATCAGGGTTGATGTCATTCGCACAATTCGTTAACATAATTTACCTAATAGGTACAGACATATCAGAGATAGGATAAATGATGTCATAGTAAATCCATTCATAAGTGAGATGAATCCCATGACTACCGCAAATCTAATAAATATCAGTGCCTTCTCCTCTCTTAATCGTCATAGAATCCGTCGTGTAGGCGGTCAGGGTCAGTTTCGGAAGTATCGTACTCGTCGTCATCATTGGCAACGTCGTCACCTTCCATCCATAGCGGGTCTCTACTCACTTGCATTCTCCAATCCTATGTACTGCATGCTACGCCCACAAGGGCAGGTCATTTTAATCTCCCCTGAGGGGAAGTCATGCAACTCGCTTACATATACCTTAATCATCGCATCACATTCCTCAGGGTCACAGATGAATACATATATCATTATACACCATCCATTCCTGCATCAGATAAGTCGCCGTAAGGCGGTACGAACCACGGGTCAGTAGTAAATAAGTCTAGTGTGTACTCGAACTCAGGTCGGTCTGCCATCGCTGGCGCTTTCTCATTATCCCAGTAGACAGTGTATCCGTCATTGGCATCCCAATACAGGCGACCGCTATACGTAATTCCATCAGCATAATCGCGCAACTTGAACGCCTTGACCCAGCCAATAGTCTTTGGCCAGCCGATATCTACTTGGAACGATTGCTTTAACTCATCGAGCGTTACTTCACTCATTATGCTACCTCTCTCAATATTGTGCGCACTTGCGCTAAGCGTTGGTCATAGCCCACTATATTATATAGTGAACGTTCTGTGGTGAGCAATTGAATGTAGTCGATAAGGACTTCACGCAACTGTTCGCGCTGTTCTGTGGTCATAGTTTTCCCCTCAGTTTGTGTCGGACCGAGCCTTGCGGCTTAGAAATCGAATGCTTTATCATAGTACCATGCCTTCTCTACTGACTTCTTCTTGTCACGTTCAGGAGACCAGCACATGCAGGAATCCTGATAAGTGCCGTCGCAATCATAGCACGTGAAGCACATCTCGCAATAGTACGGGTTGGAATCCTCTACCGCTATGGTGAGGCAGTGAGCACACTCGTACTTCTCGTATATCTCGGAAGCAGTAGCAGGCTTGTAGTACGAGGTAGTAGACCAAGTAGTTGGCTTGTATCCATTGTTAGACCACCACATGCCCTCGTTATCCCAGTGACCAGCGGACTCGTTGACGATATAGCAAGTATCCTTGGCAGCAGGGTCAAGGGTGAAGATTACAATCTTGCTACCACTAGACCACTTGCTAACCATAGACCATACATGGTCATCATCTAGGGCAGCAACGCCACCCATAGCAGGCAGTGTATCTTCTGCAAAGATACGCGTGTCACTACGGCGGTCGCCAGCCTTGATATCGATATCGAGGATGCCATTATGCGCTAGATATGTATCAGGATTGCTAGGCACCTTGAACGGGTGACAGTTATCCTCATTCTTAACGCCATGCGTAGCATAGCGAGCGTGGAACATTGCGTAACTCTCGGGGTACTGCTTACGCACCTCGAGGAATTGCTTGATTACTTTTTTGGCAGACATGCCACGGCCAGTAACGATTCCGTTAGGGGTAATCACTGCAAAGCCAAAGCCATGCGGATTATTACATGAAGCACATTCTAGGTCTTTCTTCTTTGGCGTCGAGTTAGGCGACGCGACTACTAATAGGCACATGGTTAGGCACTCACAGTCTGCTCGGTAAACCAAGCGGTAGGGATATAAAGGCGGTTGATTCTGTCAACCAATTCAGGGTATAATTTTTCGTGCTGTATAATATAGTGAATGAATTGCTCAGGGTCGAGCGCGCCGTTGGTGACTTCTTTCACGGACATTACACGGGTGTACTCAACGCTGGCATGCGCTAAGTCAATATATGATTTGATTACATGGGGTTGGGTGCTACCTCTAAAGATACGCATCTCTAGCGTGGCGCTGTTCTGCGTATTTACGGCAGAATAGCGGTCAGTGTGACGCCCTGACTTAATCTTATCGTTGAAAGATTTGACTTCCTTCCAAGTGCGGAACCCGTGTTCATCTCGGCCGACCTCTTTGGTCTGCTTGATATCCGAGAACTTAGCCCAGCGGTCGGATGAACGCCCAGCGAGAGTCTCGTAGAATATCTGATTACTATACACAAGGTTGAGGAATCGGTGCATATGAGTACCGCCATTAAACCCAGTGCGGGAGATATGCACATGGACTCCACAAGTACCAGCACCCCATGACTTTACGCCATAACTCTCTCGGAGATTGTTAAGGGTGGTATAGAACTCGGAAATCTCGTTCTTGTAGAAATCATGGCTCATGGGATGAGTCACAATCTCAAAGCCACAGTTGAGCGACCCGTCAGACTTGAGGTAGGCAAAATCCATACCCTCTAGTCGATTGGCATACTCGGACGCTGCTTGCAGATTGCGACCTGCTTCTACTTCTACCTCGATACCAAAGAACAAGCGTTCATGGCTATTGGTACTGTGGAAGATAGGGTCAGGGCGGTAATTATAATCATGGATTACGCTGGCGTCACTGCAATCCTCGCAGAAACCATCCTCGAAGTAGTTACTGCAACTCTCGCAGTAATACGCGTCACTACAGCAACTATCGCACCAGTAGGTGTCTCTATCTGCTATATAACTTGTGCCATGTCGCGTGTATTCGTCACATGATTCGCACCAGTGGCCATAACTATCGGTACATCCTTCGCACCACATATCGGCATCCACTAAGCGCCATTCGTCATGCTCGGTACCAAGTTCACCGCAGCGGTCGCAACTTCTTAGGCAGTCTGAGCAGACTGTTTCTTCTGACTCTGTAGTGTACTGATTATCAGCATCAATGTCGGTACTACACACCGCACATTCGACTGTTGATTCTTCATTAACTTCGGTCATCATCTTTCCTTTCGTTATACTCCGCTATATTATATAGCGTGAGGTACTGCTGGGTTGATAGGTAGAACTCTACACCTTAGCGTGGTGGGTGTCAAGTATGATATTTGCAATCTTACTTGATGTATCGAGCGCAAGTCGGCTAAGTTGGATATATCCGCCCTTACCCATGCGTTCTGCTTCCGCTCGTAGCGATTGCCTAACGATATTCTGCTCGGCAGGAGTTAATACTACTGTAATATCACTCATTCTTGAAACTCATTACTACCTCGAACACTACATCATCTAGTTGGGTAATCAACTCGTTCCAATCAGATACCGACAGGGGATGCCCGATAATTTCCGTGGCGAGTTCATAGTCCAATTTCGACTCCCACGTTGAGTTTGTGTCGGCCGAATTACTTGCGACCAATTCGTCAGCAGATAAGTAAGTCATTATAGCGCCTCATTTTCTAGAAAGTGCTTGAGTTCATCATACTGGTATTTCCAGTAATTGCGGTCATTGACCAGTTGAGCATTTCGTACCGCCGTAGTAGCGATAAGCGTAATAGACAAGGTTAGCGCAATCGTAACTGCGATAATGTCCGTAACTTGTAGGTACATCTTATCTCCTTAACTAATGCCACTGTATTATACAGTGAGCGTGTCCACCGCGAGACTCGCACTCGCGTAACTGCCTATCGTGGACGACCAGCATCATCCCCGCCCAATTCAGGGAGAGCCTTATCTGTTCAATGGCTTTATCTTAGCACTTATTGGGGTAGAAGTCAAACCCGAAAGTTGGTCGCTATATTATACAGCGCGGAATCCTTCCACATTATCGAGGATAAACTCATTGACTTCTAGCGCGTCTATCAGTTCTTTCACCCCTGTATAGGATACGCGGTTATCTCCCTGTTGCTGGCGCAAAGCCAGTCGCGTCAATAGTTCTCTCAATCGTGCCTGACCAGCGATAAACTCGGCGTCTATCTCCTCATGGCTAACGCAATCGTTTATATCTTTCATTTATTTGCTCCTATCGGCATATCGGCACGTACGCAATCCTTACACATGAGCGAATTGTCGAGCATGCGGTAAATATTAAAATCCCAGTAATCTTGGAGACAGTAGGGGCAGGTGATTATCTCGGTCACTTTGCAACCCCTAGAATTACAATCTCCTGAACGCGATTCTGCGGGCTATCCGCAAAGTCTGATGAATCATAACCTTGAGCGAGGCGAATAGCCTCACGCGCCTTGTCGCGAATATCTTGGACGCGCTTGGCTTCCGCTTCACGATTAGCGATAACTTCATTGTGAGCAACCAAGCGGGAGAAGAACGATTGGGTATCTGTATTCATTGCCTAACCTTTCACTATATTATATAGCAAGCCAAAGATTGCAGAAGAACACCCACTGCTGGCTTGATGGTCTAAGTGTAGCCTATAAAGGGGGGTAGGTCAAGCCCAAAACCTTCGCTATATAATATAGCGGCTTCGTTCGTTCCATACCCAGTTCGTGCGTCAGTTTGTGTCGGCGCAAGATTCGTAGTCGGTCGGTCGATAGTTTGTGTTGGTTTGTGTCGGCGCGATTTTTGGGCATGAAAAAACCCCCGCCGATTTCTCGGCGAGGGCTTTCTCGGTCGGGCTATGCCTTGGCGATTGCCTTGGTATTCTTTGCGACTGTGTTGAGTCGAGCCATGACGCTAGACAATTTCTCAAGTTCGCTTGTGGTGAGGGTCTTGAGGTCTTGCGCCTTGAGGTAGATATCGACATGGTCGAGAATCGACTCAAGGGTAATCGCCTCGGTCACTGACGCAGCAGCGATTTCATCTTTGATTTCCTCACCCTTGTCGCGGGCTTGGCTTTCCGCCTTGGAAAGTGTCTCCTCATCAAGAGCCTTGAAAGACT
Organism: Chloridella minuta; assembly: GCA_032273045.1. NCBI lineage: Eukaryota > Xanthophyceae > Mischococcales > Pleurochloridaceae > Chloridella > Chloridella minuta. The sequence goes on from JAUKPQ010026065.1 coordinate 20,603, forward strand.
CACAAGCCTCAATGTGAGCCTTAGCGCCCTTGGCTTTCTTATCGGCAAGAACGCGAACCGCGAGGGTGAGAACCTTCTCCGCCTTGATATCGAGAACTTCCTCGCCGTACTGGTCGATTATGAGCGCTGCCACTGTGACGCTTGGAACGTGTGAGTGGCGAACCGCAGGAGATAGAGCCACGCCCTTGGCGAGAGCCTTCATCTGCGAAATCGCCTCATCCTGTGAAATCGCCTTGGTCTTGAGAAGGTCGGCAAGTTCGAGGATGAAATCGAGATTGTCGGAATTGGTCGCACCGACTGACGCGATTAGGTTTTCATAAGATGACTTGAGTGAAGCGTTAAAAGTAGTGATTTCAACTGACTTTGGAGCGTTTTCGTTCTTAGACATTTTGAGCCTTTCGATTGGGCGCAGCGGTCGCTGCGCGTGCCCCAAGAGTAACACGGGTAGGGCAGGGAAAGCCAATCGAGGGCGCAGGGTGAGGGTCGGCGTGTCGCTATATTATATAGCGGAATCGAACAAGTGTTCGAACCACATAGTGAGATGAATTGTCTCAATATATGGACACTCTCGCAGGGTCGAAAGTAGTTGAAAGTTCAACTATATCCACCCCCTGAAAAGTAGTTGAAAGTTCAACTATCTATGCCCCCTCGGTCATGGATGGGGAGACAGTAACCCGTCTCATATTTCGAGATTTAATTCTCACAATATGGACAAGCCCTACCCCCACCCCATGCCCCCTGCTGTGTCGATATGTCGACAATTATTATTGGTGGGGCAATATCGATATGTCGACAATTGGTTTGAGGGGGGATTATTTAATTTCTTCGATACGTAAAGATTAAGTGTCCAATAATAATTTTCTGTTATATTAGCCCCCCTTATATATACTATTTTACGCTCAAATTGCCCTATTTCTAAAAAAGATACCCGAACTTTGTTCGGTTTACCCTGTTTGAACAGGTTATCTTATATGTATATAAATACATATACGGAGCCTGCTCCGCTAAGGCTACACAGTCTCCTATATAATAATAGATATAATATATAATAATATATTGGGTGAGGACTATCCGTTTTACCCCACCGTTAATAAGGCGTTTTTAAGGGACAATAGATGGCTACAAGAGGGCGTAAACCAGGGGTACAATCTGTCCCTAAGGATGAGGCCCAGGCCAAGGTCCTAGTACTGCTAGAACAGGGTGCAACAGTAACTGCGGCTATGGCCGCTGTAGGTAGAAATGATACCACATTCCGTCAATGGTCTATGGTTGATGAAGAGTTCAAGGCTAAGGCAGATAAAGCCCGCCTTGCAGGCAAGGGTGTCAAGGCAGACCTAGCAGAACTCAAGGATATATCCTACCCCGACTTCTCCCAACAGTTCCTAGACACCACCCTCTTTGACCATCAACTCAACTGGCTCGACCTCATCGAAGGCGTGGAGCCTCGCTGGCAGCCCCAGGGTATGACCTACGAGCCTGGCGACCCCAAGCGTGTCTTAATTAACGTGCCGCCTGAGCATGCTAAGTCGACAACTATCACCACCAACTACACTCTTTATACAATCGTTACCAACCCCAATGCCCGAGTCATTATTGTCTCAAAGACTCAAGGCATGGCCCGCAAGTTCCTTGGGGCTATCAAGACCCGCCTTAGCCATCCTGCCTACATGAAGATGCAGACAGCCTTTGGCCCTAATGGCGGTTACAAGGCAGATGCTACCCAATGGTCTGCTGATATGATTTATCTAGGTACAGGCCGCGACTCTGGAGAAAAAGACCCTACCGTCCAAGCATTGGGCTTTGGGTCGCAAATCTACGGTGCGCGAGCAGACCTGATTATCCTAGATGACGTTGTGATGAATTCCAATGCCCACGAATGGGAGAAGCAAATTGAATGGCTTCAAAAGGAAGTAATTACTCGTTTAGGACGGCACGGTCGCCTACTCATCGTAGGTACCCGTGTTGCTCCCATTGACCTCTACAAGATGATTAGAGATGGCTCACAGTGGACAGGTGGCAAGACGCCCTTCACCTACTGTGCAATGCCAGCAGTACTAGAATTTGATGAAAAGCCTGAGAATTGGAAAACGCTCTGGCCTAAGACTAATATTCAAGAGAACGACCTAGATGAACAATTTGAGGATGGACTCTACCCCAAGTGGGACGGTCCATCTCTTTTCAAGAGACGCTCGGAAGTAGCCCCATCAGTTTGGGCTATGGTATATCAGCAGGAAGATGTTGAATCTGATTCCATCTTTGCTCCTGCTTGCGTCGCTGGTTCGGTGAATGGTATGCGCAAACGTGGCCCACTAAAGGCTGGCGCAGCAGGGCATCCTAAGAGTGCCGATACAGCCTACACCGTTATCGGTCTTGACCCCGCTATGGCAGGTGCCACTGGCGCGGTAGTTGCATCATATAACAAGGCAGACGGCAAGATATATGTTCTTGACTGTGTGAATATGACTGACCCTAACCCGATGAAGATTCAACGCCTCATTGAAGAATGGGTTGAGAAGTATCGTCCCCAGGAACTACGTGTTGAAATCAATGCTCACCAGAAGGCTTACGCCCTAGATGATGACTTGAGAAACTATCTTACATCCTACGGATGCCAATTGAAGTCTCACTTCACTGGCAAGAACAAGTGGGATGTCGGATTCGGTGTGGCCTCTATGGCCTCCCTTTTCGGAACCCTGCGTGACGGGCGCTTCCAGGATAACAACTTAATTGAATTACCAAGCAACGAAGGCTCTGAGGGTCTAAAGACTCTGGTACAGGAACTCATTACTTGGAAACCAGATACTAGGAACCCAACTGACTGCGTTATGGCATTGTGGTTCTGCGTCATTCGCTTCCGCGAACTGATGCAACAATCAAGTCGGATTGGGCAGTACCAGACAAACCGTTGGGCAACGCGAGCGCAGAAAGCGACACGCGGTTCTATTAACTTAGACGATGCCTTTGCAGAACAATGGAACGAAAACTACGGATAGGACAATAATGGCATTATCAATGGAGCAGGTAGCGGCACGTGTTGACGCGATGCGCTACCGCAATACCGAGCGCGATGCTCGCAACCTTGATGTTCTTGCTGTCCGCAAGGGAAAGATTGCCGAGGTCTACCCAGACTTCTTCCCTAACGGCATTGATGCCAACGTAGTAGCCAACTTTATCGACATTGTGGCCCGCGACCTTTCTGAGGTCATGGCCCCACTGCCAGCAGTAAACTGTTCAGCAGCAAATGCAGTAAGCGATTCAGCCCGTAAGTTTGCTGACCGTCGTACCCGCATCGCTTCTAACTACTTCCAGCACTCAGACCTAGCGGTACACATGTACTCAGGCGCTGACTGGTATATCACCTATGGTTTCGTCCCGTTCATTATTGAATTGGATGACGAAAGCAAGTTGCCTCGTATCCGCGTAGAAAATCCAATTGGGGCTTACCCAGAATTCGACCGCTACGGACGTTGCGTTGCATTTGCAAAGCGTTACACAATGACTCTTGGAGAACTCGTCGCACAGTTCCCAGAGTATGACAGCCAACTTCTCGGACGAGATGGCTATCATCAGGACATGACTGCAGATATCGAAATGATTCGGTACTACGATAAAGACCAGTCGGTCATTTTCGTTCCCGCACGTGAGAATCTAGTCTTGTCTAAGGCAGCAAATCCAATCGGTAAGATGATGGTTGTTGTTGCACGTAAGCCATCCATCGATGGCGAACTCCGTGGACAGTTCGATGACATTCTAGGCATCCAGTTGCTCCGCAACCGCTTTGCTTTGCTTGCTATGGAAGCCGCTGAGAAGTCAGTACAGGCTCCTATCGTACTTCCTAACGACGTACAGGAACTCCAAATGGGTGGCGATGCGATTATCCGCACAGCGAACCCAGCGGGCGTACGCCGTGTAGAACTTACCCTGCCACAGGGCGCGTTCACAGAACAGAATTTGCTCAACCAGGAACTCCGCGTGGGCGCTCGTTACCCAGAAGGACGTACTGGAAACCTCAATGCATCAGTCGTAACTGGCCAGGGCGTACAGGCTCTTATGGGAGCCTTCGATACACAGGTCAAGTCAGCACAGGCTATCTTTGCTGCAGCACTACGTGACGTAATTGGTATCTGCTTCGAGGTAGATGAAACAATCTACCCAAGCAAGAAGACTATTCGTGGCGTTGACGCTGGTTCACCTTACGAAGTAGACTATGCACCAACCAAGGATATCAAGGGTGACTACTCTGCTGATGTTCGCTATGGTATGCTTGCTGGTCTTAACCCAGCGCAGGGCCTTATCTTTATGCTCCAGGCTCTTGGTGGCAAACTTATCTCACGCGATATGGCAATGAGAGAACTCCCATTCACGGTTAACGTGACTCAGGAACTAGAAAAGATTGAAATCGAGGATATGCGAGCAGCATTACTCGGTTCACTTACGGCTTTAAGTCAGGCAATCCCACAGATGGCAATGTCAGGTGGAGACGCCTCAGCAGTTGTACGTCAGATTGCAGATGTTATTAAGGCACGTCAAGGTGGCAAGGCGTTAGAGGATGCTATTGAAGCAGTCTTCACCCCACCACCACAGCAAGTTCCTCCTGCTGGTGTGCCAGGGCAAGAGCAGTTGTCCCCTGCAAATGCAGGTGCTCCAGCAGGGGGTCCAACCCCTGAGGCTGCACCGCAAGAGCAAGGCGCACCTCAAGGTCAGCAGATGCCACCAGAAGCACCACCAAGCGTACAGAGCCTACTCTCCAGTCTTTCTGGTGGGGGAACCGCTAACGCATCAGTTCGTACCGTAACTAAGGGCAAATAATTTAAGTAGGGGACAATGACAACTCTAGTAGCGATTCAAGGCGATGGCTGGTCGGTAATGGGTTGTGATTCTCGCTTAAGCGATGAAGATGGTCGCTATGGTACTTCCAGAGAAAAGAAGATTGTTGATAATAATGGCATTCTGATTGCAGGTTCTGGCAGTACACGTGCTATCAACATTATCCATTATGGTTATGCTCAGCCCAAGCCTACGGCTACTGAGAATCTAGATAAGTTTATGACACAGAAGTTTATCCCTCAAATGCGTAAGCATTTCACTGAGGGTGGGATTGATACTAAAAAGGATGAGGGTGTTGCAGAAAATGAAGGCGGATTCCTCATCTCAGTCAAAGCGCAAATCTATGCGGTTCAGAGTGACTACTCTTGGGATAGCGACGTTCGTGGCGTATATGTCATGGGTTCTGGTGGAGATGTCGCCCAAGGCGCATTGGCAGCGTTGGGTATTCAAGAAGTAAAGACACACGAAGAAGCAGAAAAGATTATCCGTAAGGCCATCGAGATTGCTATCGATTACGATATGCATAGTTCAGGGCCAATTTATATTTTCAAACAATTTAAGTAGGAGGAATAATGGCTGGGAATCAGAATAGTGGCGGGTATCGCCCTACTGCACCACAGAACAATCCTGCTAATGTTAACGCACTAGGTGGCAATGGTCAGAGTGGTGCTACACAGGCACTCAAGCCTATGTCAGGATTAGCATGGGGAACCAACCAAGCAACAGAGGACATTGGTCGTTCTGCACCATTAGCAGGAAACCCATCTGCAGCAGTAGGCATGAACGCCGCACCAGTACAGGCGCCGCTTACAGGACTTAATGCACCAACTGAACTTCCAGAGCAGGATGTTACACATGGTAACGACGGCTCAACTATGGTTTTGCCTCCAATGGCTACACCTCAGCCTGAACAGGCTATCCAAATTGTGCAGGGTCTTTATATGCTAGACCCAACTAATGAGGACCTTCGTTACATCCTAGAGAACGCATCCACCCAAGGTCGTATTTAATGAGTAGCCTACCACGCGTCAGTAAGGACGAGAATGGTATGCCTATCATGGTTGGCGTTAAAGAACGCACAATCACACAGCAGCAGGCTGATTATAGCGATACTAAGAAGGCCCTTGAAATGGCGCAGGGTATCGATGGATATAATGCGCGTCAAGCATTTGCCAATCACCCAGAGGCTTCACCTGGACTTATTACAAGTCTTGTAGGAGCAGGCGCTGGACCTAATAACACTATTGTTGCTACTCTTGCGGCTATTGATGCCCAGACAAAAGCAAAGCGAGCGGAAGATGCTCGCGTAGCAAGTGCAAAGATTTCTACTGATAGATTTAACAACACACCATTTGGTTGGGCATGGAGCCAGTTGAAGGGCGCTGTTCGTACTGCTGCAGTTGCAGGAGATACGATTACACAGACTTTCAATGCTGCATTTCGTGTAGGTATGACTGGTGTCGATGTTGGAATCGAAGGAATCAAAAACAACTTTGCAAACACTGGCGTTGCCTGGGGAACCCCACGTCACATTAGCGTAGAACCAACTGCTTCATTGCAGGCTAAGATGGATGTTCTTCCAGATAACCCTATCAAGGGAATCGCTGAGCAGACAACATTAGGTCAGGTCTTTATGGACCTTGCTAAGGGTGAAAAAATTGATTTAGGTTCTGGCTTCTTTGCAAGTGAGCAGAGCGGTGCTGGTTTTGCCGCACGTGAAGCATCACTAAAGTATAACAAGCAGAAGTTCGTTGTCAATGGACAAACATACTATCGCCCATATTCATTCATGGACCCACTCTCTCAGGTTGCTGCGGCTGCTTTCGGGCAGGGACCAGAGTCTGGCACTGTTCGTGTCATGAATGCACTTGGCGAAATCAGTTTCTCAATCTTTACTGACCCAGTTTTGGGTTACTCAAAGATAGCAAGCGCGCTACGCGAGGCTAAACTTCTCTCTGAAACAGCAAGTGGAATCAAGGCTGCTAAGGCAGCAGTTGATGTCACTATACTATCTGCCCAACTTGAAGAAGCAAACCGCGCAATTGAAGCATCTTTTGAAGCGATGAATCTTTCTAAGACTGCAGCAAAAGAAGCAGCAGCAGTAACTCGTAAGAAAAACCCTAGACTAACAGGACGTAGCGAAGAATATCGCACTGCTGCAGAAGAGTTCAATGCAAGCCGAGAACTTCATAAGAAGGCATGGGATAAGTTCAATCCACTTACTGATGAATTTAATAATATCAATATCAACTACAATGATATTGCTACATTCCTTTCAGGTGCATCTGGAACTCACGTTCTAGACGCTCTTGCAAATGCAGATAACTTCTTGGATATCCAGAAACTTGCTAAGGGTAAGTTCACAGTAGATGAAGCAGTTGCTCTATCTAAGGCTACCACACGTGAAGAAGTCCTTGCTGCTCTAGCACCATACATTGCTAATGGTACACTCGCTGCTCGTACCCTTGAAACAGGCACACGTACTGGCCGCGCTATCAGGGCTGCATCAGCATCACTTGAAAGCAACAAGATTGCTAACGCAGTAGGTACTGCTGTCAAGGATGCGTTTAATACTGTTATCACTCCTGGAGACAGAGTCGCTGTTAGCGCATTCTTCAAGGGAGCACAGGCTCGCGCCGTAACTCGTATGCCATTCAGCGAGAAGATTGTTGAAATTGGGCATGACTTACAGACATTCGGACGCAAGTATAAGGCTTATCTCCCAGAGCGTGGTGGTTCACTCATCCACACTGGCGACAAAGATAAACTAATTGAGACTGTAAATAATGTAGGTCGCTTCATGAACCTACCTAAAATTGTTCTTGACAAGTTGATTACTGATATTGCACTAGCACCAACTACTACTGAGTCTGGCTTTACAGCCACAGCAAAGTTATTTGATGCTATCTATGCACACCATGCCGTTGATATGCTCCCAGAGCAGTTGGACGCATTCCGAGAAGTAACTCGCGTCTTCGAAGCAAGTCGCAATGAGATGAGCAAGTACTGGGCATCAAAGCATGCTACTGGTGCTGACATTGAATTCGGCCTAGTTGGTGGCGATAGCGTCACACTACACAGTTCACACCTTGACTCAGAACTTCTAAATGCTTTTGTATACATTCCAGATGCTAAGGAAATCGCTGACTTCCTCAAGCAGGCAAAGCGCTTTGGCGCTGCACGTATGAATGTTTCTGAAACAATGAGCAATCTTAACAATCTTTGGAAGAAGAGCGTTATGGTACGCCCTGCGTACATTGCTCGTAACATTATCGAAGAGCAGATTCGTGTATATGGTGTAGGTCACATCTCATTCTTCAACCGTCCAGGTGCAGCACTCGCTATGTGGCTTGGCCGCGATGGTGGTCCACAGTGGAAGTCATTCCTAAATAAGTATGATGAAATTAGCAATGATGTTTTCAATCAGAGTTTCAAGTTGGGTTCATCTGCAGAAGAGTTTGCAGCAGAAGAACTTGCTGGCAATCTTATCAATCCTTATCTTTCTTTCATGTCTGACAGCAATGTCGGAGGTGCAAGCGATGGAGCAATCACTAAGTTGGTCCGTTCACTAGGCTATACCAGTGAAAAGTTTGGCCATCCACTATGGTGGCAGGGCTATGCAAGCCAGATGCGTATTCTCCACAACTCAGAGTTCGTGCGCAAGGTTATCTCAACCAATCCTGGCAAAGAAATGGATACTGTAAAGTACTTCCTCGAAGGCGAAGGCCGTGCTACACTCGATAAGTTCATCCGTTTCCAGGATGACTCATTCAAGGAATTTGTAAATACTAAAGAGGGACTAATGCAGTACCTCTTCAATGGCATTAACAAAGAGGGACAGCAGGTTTCAGTTCTTGCACGTATCGAAGAACTAGCAGGCCGTGGTACAATGGCTCCAATTATCAAGAAACTTCTTCTTAATGGAACCGCCAAGGTTGGCGAAACAACGATTATCATCCCAAATGGTAAGACCATTGCAGAGCATGCCCTCAAGGTATCAGCAAAAACTGGCAAGGCTGGCAAAGCATCTAAGATGAAGGCTGACCTCAATAAGGAATTCTCAGAAGTACTTGAGAAGAACTTTGGTAAGGGTGGAGACTGGACCGACATCGAAATGACGTTGCCGTCTACCACTTCAAAGGTTGGTGCTGATACTACTAGAACTATTGAAGAGCGCATCAACGGCTTTGCTAAGTCATTCTTTGATAAGGCTGTAGAGTTTGAAAAGACTACTACAATGGGTCCAGAGTGGCGTCAGTCATACTGGGATAAGATTTCAGAGATTAGCCATGCACTAGATGCTGATGCAATTGCAAAATTGCAAGAAATCGCACCAAAGAGCCTCGGCACACTTCGTGATGCTGTAAGCCGTAAGGTTATTGGTACAAATCACAAGGCTTGGCGCTCACTAGAGAAGAGCAAGGGTTCAGGCCCGCTCACTCTTGAGGACGCTCACCAGTTTGCTACAAATGCGGCTAATAAAAAAGTAACAGAATTGTTCTATAACGCTCAGAAGCGTAATTTGCTGTTCCACCAACTACGTCTAATTGCTCCTTTTGCTCAGGCATGGGAAGATACGATTAAGTCTTGGAGCAAGATTGCACTTAATAATCCAGACCAGGTATACAAGGTTGCTAAACTATCTGATTGGTCAACCAAGTCTAGTTCATCTGCACTCTATGAGTTGACAGATGCTAAGTCTATCTATGACCCAAATCAGGGCATCTTCTACAGTGACCCACAGACAGGAGAACGTAAGTTCTTCGTACCGTTCGCTTCTAGCGCACTTAATGTTTTGCAAGGAATCATACCTGGCGCATCGGACTCACGTGTAACTGGTCCTTACGCATTCAGTGCAACACCACAGTCATTTAACTTCGCCCTTGGCGGCGGCAGTATTCTTCCAGGAATGGGCTTTGGCGTTACATGGGGTGTTGGTTTACTCTCTGCAATGAACAAGAATCCACTAAAGATTCTACCACCAGCACTTGAAGAAGAAATTTACAAGTTGGCATTTCCATATGGAACACCAGATGTAAAGAGTGCTGGCTGGATGGAAGGTCCACTCTTCACTGCTAACTGGGTACGTGTACTCGGAGCAGTTGCTGGAGCAGAAAAAACATATGCGGCTGCATTTGCGCCATCTATGGGATATCTTGCATCAAGTGGTGAGTATGACCTTAATGACCCAGCAGACCAAGCACGTCTTGCACGTGATGGCGATAATCTAGGTCGTTACTTTACAATGTGGCGTGGCATCATGGGTGCAATGGTTCCAATTCCATTCTCTATGCGACCAGAAGCATTGGCTCGTAGTAAGGATGGCTACACAGTTCTAGCAACATCAGTATTCTCAGACTTCAAGAACCTTGAAGTTGAGGCTGGTGGCGATAAAAACAAGGCATACGCAGACTTCTTGGACCTTTACGGCCCAGAACAGATATTTGCTATCACTCGTACAACAACAGGCTATGAACCAACGAATTTGCCTACATACGCTATGATTAAAGAAGACCCAAGTGTTCTCGATAAGTATGGCTCTGTATATGGCTACTTCTATCCAAACGGCGAATTATCTAAGGTACTCTACGAGTTCCAGCAACAGCGTGGTTCATTTGGTAAGATGTCAGCCAAGGAAATCATGGAGAAGGCAACTAACATCCGTTATGCAGCAGCAAAGGATAGAATTGCTACCCGTGCTATGGCTGAGAACTGGTCTAGTTCACAGATTACATCAGCAAATGCATCACTCACCGAGTCCTATCTAGGACGTGGACGTGTTGCACCTAAGGTTGATACACAATGGTTTGATAGAGCAGTTGTACAGTTAAAGGCTGCAGCAGATGACCCAAATCTTGCTGATTCAAATGCCCTTGCTGGTGCTCGCGCTTATCTAATTCAGCGCGACAAAGCAATTGCTGCTGCTGGTACTAAGACACTAAAGGCACAGGCTGCAACCGCACAACGTGCATGGCTTGCAGAGGAAGCGTTAAAGTTGATTACTAAGTATCCAGAATTCCAGAAGGTATATTACGGAATCTTTAAGAGAGAGTTGGAGGGTAAGTAATGGCAGATAAGAAGTTGAACAAAGGCCTAGGAGAATCCTCAGACAAGACTGTTTCTCCAAAGAAGACTAAGTCTAAGACTACAACTCCAGCAGAAGATACAGCATCAACCCCACCAGTAGGAAGTTCCAGTACTGCTAATAGCCTTACAGGATTACCTATCGGTTCACAGGTTCGAATCGGCATGTCTCCTGCGGGTATGGATAGTGGCACATTAGTACCACCTAAGCCTACCTATGGCGTTGTTCAGTATACTAAGGATGCTCCCTACAAAGTAGTAGGCACTATGTCTGCTCCTGATAAGGCAACACTCCTACTCCAATTGGGCAGCGTTCCTGGTCTTTACACTGAGGGCCAGGCACCAAATGCTGACTTCATCAGAAGTCAAGGTGCTGCAGTATCATTTCGTCAGCAGGATTACGATGCATTAACCAAGATGATGGTTCATGGTGACTATAATGGTCAGTCATATACCAAGAGTCTACAGCAGTTTGTAACTAATCCTTCTCTCTCTGCTAAGTACTTCGGCAAGGTAACTACTGCTCCTAAGGTAATCCCAACTACTCCTCAGGCGGCATTAATTGATGATATCAACGCACGTTTTAACGACCTCTTTGAAACACCAGCAGACAAGAAATTGGCTGCAGCATATGCTAAAGAATACAATAAGGCTGAACTAGCAGCAGGCGGTGCTGGTCTTACTCAGACACAGCAAGATAATATCTTTAACAAGTACGTAGAACAGACAGCACTCTCACGTTACTCTGCAGTCAAGAAGACTCCAGGTACAGCAGATGATATGCAACTGGAGCAGGGCGCACTTGGTCAGATTGTACGTAAGATTCGTGGCGCATACGCAGATAATGGAATTGCTGTATCCGAGAAGCAGGTCTACATCGATGCTCTAGCAGGAATGCGCTCTAGCGCAGCACTGACTAACAAGATGGAAAGCATTAACATGCATGCATCAACCCAATTCCCTGCACTAAAGGATTGGATTGCTAAGGGCAATACAGTCAAGGACTACCTCAATGGTGGATACATTGATTCTTATGCAAAGATTTACGGCGTACCAACTAATCAGGTGACTGTAGATAAGTTTGCAGATGTATTCTCTGGTGCAGTTCCACAGACAGTTAAGCAGTGGGAGCAGTCACAGTGGAAGAACCCATTGATTAAGCAGACTGATTACTATAAGAACACTATCAAGAATGACCTACGCGCCACTATGGACGCATTTGGGATTAAGATATAATGGCTAGAGTATATGAACCAGGCGGCGGCGGAACAGGCCCTAATGCTGGTAAGACTGCAGCAGAAATAGTAGCAGAGACACCAACGCGTAAGCCAACATCACAGGAAATCTTACAAGGAGTCAATGATACTCTTGCAAGCCTTCCTCAGTCTCTTAAAGATACTCAAGCCGCTATCGATGAGGCTAATGCAGCGGTAGCAGGTGCAGAAACAGCAATGACAGAGGCAGCAGCATATAATCCTCCTGAGAGGAAGCCTCCAGTTATTGCAGATGCAGCGTATGATGCTATGGTTGCAGGAATTGGCATTTACAAGATTCAGGGTATCGCTGATACTTTAGCACAGATTCGCTCTGACTATCCAGGTGCTACAACAGATGAAATACTTATCCTTCTCCGTAACGATGCACGTTATAATAAGGCATACAAAGAGCGTTTCTCTGGTAATGATGGACTCATCGCAGCAGGCAAGATGCCTCTTGATGAGAAGACATACTTCGATAACGAGCAGGCCTACGAGAAGATGTTTAAGGCATATGACCTTGGTCAGTTTGCTAATACCAATCAGTATGCTACACTAATCGGAAATGGAATTGCCCCAACTGAGGCTACTACACGTGTTTCAAGTGTATACAACAGAGTTCTTAACAATGTATCAACTCTTGGTGTATTCCAGAGATACTACAAGATGTTATCAATTTCAGATATTGTAGCAGGAGTACTTGACCCTAAGGAACAGTTGCCTGCGCTTGAGCGCAAGATTACATCTGCCGAGATTGGTGGAGCAGCAGTTCGTCAAGGACTAGATGCATACCAGGCAGCAACTGATACCTACGAGAGTCGCAAGATGTACTCTAACGTAACTACTGGAACAATTGGTAGCGATGTTATCGCAGCATCTGGTGAAACTGGTGCAGATGCAATCGTGGACTATAACACTATCGCACAGCGTCTTCCAGTTATGGAAAAACTTAGCGCTATCTCAGGTTCTGGTCTTGACCAGTATGGTCAGCAGCAGGCAGAAGAGGATGTAATCCTCGGACTAGCATCTGCTAAGCGTAAGAAGGATGCACTGCTTGCAGCAGAGGCTGGACGTTGGTCTGGCGCTGCTGGAGCATCACAAGGTGCATTCAGCAACAAGATGTTCTAAGACATCTAAATAATAGAATCCTGAACGGACCCATCGGCCCCGTCAGCGTAATAGACCGATAGCAAGAGCCAGACCGCTTCCCCGAGTGGAACCTGTGGCTTGCGAACTACAACGAATAGAAGGGTGGGTTGCTATGAGCAACAACTACTGGGATGAAGAAGACGATGACCTCGATACAGAAATCGAGTCAACAGGCAATGACGGAAGTGACTTACTAAAGAAGTTACGGAAGGCAAAGCGTAATGACGAGAAGCGTATTAAGGAACTCACAGAGCAACTTGAGGGCTTATCCAAGGCGCAGCGTGAGCGAACTGTCAAGGAAATCCTAGAAAAAGAAGGTGTGAATCCGAAGGCTGCACGACTAGCGCTTAAAGATTTGGACGATGTTACAGAAGAGTCAGTTCTTAACTGGCTTGATGATAACGGAGACCTCTTTAATTATGTCAAGCAAACAGGAACACCAGAGAATGATGCAGACCGACAGGCACTTCGCCAGCAGGATGCATTGACCGAAGGTGCAATCACACCTGACAGAGCACAAGACCTCGAATACCGCATGGCAAATGCAACCTCAAAAGAGGAACTCGAGAGAATCCTGTTCTCGCAATAACTCACAGTTTAACTAACTCACCTTGGAGGTGAACAAATGGCAACAAATTACACATCGACAGGCTCCTCGTCTCTCGGCGGTACAGCAGGTTCAGCTGGTCTAGTACAGAAGGCGTACGATAAGTTTATCGAATTCGCACTTCGTGACGAACCACTTATTCGCGCAGTTGCGGACAAGCGTCCAACTAACCAGACAATTCCAGGTTCTATCGTAGTTCTCCAGAAGTACGCTGACCTTTCACTCGCAACTTCTGCGCTATCAGAAACTGTAGACCCAGATGGTGTAACAATTGGTACACCAACTACTGTTACTATTACTCTTCAAGAGTTCGGTAACGCTACAACTAACACACGCGCATTGAAGTTGTTCTCAATGACAGATGTTGACCCAGATATCGTGACACTTATGGCACGTAACCAGATGGACTCAATCGACGATGTTGCAATGACTGAACTTCGCGGTGGCTCTAACGTTATCTACTCTGGCTCAACAGCAACATCAACAGCAACAATCACTACTGCTGCAACATTGTCTACTGCAAACATCGGTAAGGCAGTTGCTAAACTCCGTGCTAACAAGGCATCAGGAAAGCGTGGTCAGGAATACTGGGCTGGTATTCACCCAGAAGTTGCTCACGACCTTATGCTCGAGTCAGGTTCTGCTGGATGGGTTATCCCTAACGCTTACGGCGTAGACCAGTCACGTATCTGGGCTGGAGAAGTTGGCCGTTACAAGGGTGCTTTCTTCGTAGAAACACCACGTCTCTACTCAGCAACTGATGGTGCTTCATCTGCAAAGGTTTACCGCACAATCATCGCTGGACAGCAGGCGCTTGCACAGGCTGTGGCAGAAGAGCCACACACTGTCATCGGACCAGTCGTTGACAAGTTGAACCGTTTCCGTCCAATCGGATGGTACGGCGTACTTGGCTTTAAGCGTTTCCGTGAGGAAGCACTCTATCGCATCGAGTCTGGCTCATCAATCTCTTCATAATTGATTGACGCTTGGGTAGGGGCAGCAATGTCCCTACTCAGGAGTAAGTTCATTAAGGAGGACAATGACTACTTATATATTTACACCGCCAACGGTGGAAGAAGGCCCCTCAGGTGGGCATCGCTTGTTTGAGTTCTTTCGCCTAAAGCGTGGATTAACTGTTATCAAGTCAGGTTCTCAATATGGAATCGTAAGGTACCCAACCGAAGATGTACTAGCGTTATGTGACGAGTATTATGTTGGTGGTCATGAGTATCCAGTATCAGAGGCTACCAAGGCGGAACTTATCGCTGGTGGCATTAGTGTAACAGAGGCAAACTTTACAGCAGAGTAGGGACAAAGATGGAATGCAGTCATATTAGCAAGGTGCTTGAGTGGGGCTTCAATGAAGACCATGATTTTATAGCAAGCAAGTGGGGCTGTGTGCTCTGCGATATAGTTACAGACCGCCCATTCCTATGGGAAGACGATATTGAGATTGACCATACCAACTGCGATTACGATTGCTTTGGGTGTAAGGCTAGAGGTCTCCAGATGAATACTGGTGACGCTGGCAGAGATATCTCTGATAAGGCCTGGAAGGCCCGTCTAAAGGGTTATAGCGACGCTAGAGCACAAGGAATACAGCCAGGAGGAACTACGCCACAGCACGTCCAGGCGGCTTATAAGGCTAGTGAGACTTTGAATAAAGCGTACGACGGAAACACTATGGTTCCAGCACATAAGGTCACGAAGGGCGTGGCTGAGGTTATGAAGGAAATAGGAGCATAAAATGTCAGTTAAAGGCGAGAAGTACAAGTCAATGGCGGCTATGAAGAAGCACGAAAAGACAGAGCCAATGTCAGCAATGATTAAAGAATACGGCAAGAAGAAGGCTGTCGCTAAGAAGACTGTCATGAAGAAGATGGGTAAGAAGAAGTAAATGGCGGCAATGAACGCACGTCTTGCTGCAGCAGCGATGGCACAGAAGTCTAGTGCCAAGCCAAAGCCAAGCCCAACTCCTAGCACAAGCCGACAGAAGACAGACTGGACAGAGAAAGAACTCCAGCGTCTCCTCAAGAAGGGCGTGAGCCTTGACAAGGCACGTGACCAGGCTTCAAAGAAGTATGGCATCTATCCGAATGGATACACCAACTAATGAAGAAAGCCACAGGACCTAAGAAGGTCGCTAAAGTTATGAAAGAATTCAAGGCTGGCGGATTGCACTCTGGTAAGGGTGGGAAAGTTGTCAAGTCCAAGAAGCAGGCAATCGCTATCGCTATGAGCGAAGCAAAGATGTCAAAGAAGAAGTAAATGGATGCGCGCCTAAAACGTGCTGGTGTGTCTGGCTTCAACAAGCCTAAGCGCACACCAAGCCATCCTAAGAAGTCTCATGTAGTTGTTGCCAAGTCTGGCGACCAAGTGAAGACAATCCGATTTGGACAGCAAGGCGTTAAAGGTTCACCTGATGGTTCTGCAAGGAACAAGGCGTTCAAGGCACGTCATGCAACTAACATTGCTAAAGGCAAGATGTCTGCTGCATATTGGGCAGACAAAGTCAAGTGGTAACTAACTAAAGTAGGGACAAATGGAAGAGACTTTAACTATCGCTTGGTGCGATAATGGTATGGTAGATGGCAAGTTCATGCAGGGCGTTACTGATGTAATGCTTCACTCAGGTGTTAAGGTAGCAACTACGTTGCGTAGCCAGGGCAACCAAATTGGGCGACAGCGTGAAACTATTGTTAAGCATTGGTATGAGAACAATAAATCAGACTGGATTCTCTGGGTAGACTCAGATGTAGTTATCAGTCCTGAGATGTTCCTCAAACTATGGGACAAGCGTGATGCAGTAGAGAAGCCAATCCTTACTGGAGTGTACTTCACTACAGATACACCAGAAGAATCGCTTATGGTTCCAAGCCCGACAGTGTTTGAGTTTGTAGTCAATGGCAATGAAGTGGGCATTAAGCGCTTGCATCCACTACCGAAGGACAAGTTCCTCCAGGTTGGAGCAGCAGGTATGGGGTTTGTGTTGATGCATCGCAGCGTCGTTACTAGAATCCTAGAAGCATTACCGAATACACCAATCTTTACTGAGGTTGGCGTTCACAAGCAGTTCATGGGTGAAGATATCTTTTTCTTCTCACTATGTGATAAGGCAGAGATTCCAGTATGGTGTGATACATCGGCACTGGTGCCGCACATGAAACGATTCTCGTTTGATGTTAATTACTACGATGCATTTGTAGGAGACTAGAGGAACAATGACAACTACCTTAGAGCAGATTATCGATGAAGTATCGATGAACCTAGCAGGTTACACCCTGCAACAGGACCGCACCACACACATTACGGAACCAGTTACAACACTTACATCACCAAGTTCTAACCCAACTATCCTCTCTTTGGCGTCTACTCAGTCTCTGGGTACTGGCATCTACGAGATTGGTGAAGAACTACTTTGGGTAGATTCATTTGATAAAGTTGGTAAGACTGCTACTGTAGCACCGTATGGTCGTGGATACCTAGGCTCACCTGCAGCAGAACACGCTGTAGACTCTAAGGTTGTTATTTCCCCTACATTCCCACGTCACGCTATCAAGCGAGCAATCAATGACACTATTGGCGCATTTGGCGCATCTATCATGGCTGTGAAGACAACAACATTTACGTACAACCCAGTAGTTAATACCTACGCATTCAACAACCTTAATATCAAGAACATCCTCGGAATGACCTGGCAAGATATCGGGCCATCTAAGGAATGGATTCCCATCCGTAACTGGGACTTCGATTCTATCGGAGATTCAACAACATTTGGAACTGGCGCACAGACAGTAACGATTGGTGACGCAATCACAGCAGGAAGAACCGTCAAGGTTATCTACGCTACAGACCCAGCACCATTCACAGCGAACAGCCAGGACTACGTAGAGCAGACGGGACTACCATACTCTACACGTGACGTTGCAGTACTAGGAGCGATGTACCGACTTCTATCAGCACTCGACCCAGCACGTTCAGGCGCTAACAGCCCACAGGCTGACGAGACAGATAACAAGCGTCCATTCGGCTCAGCACAGAACGCAACTAAGCAAATCTACGCACTCTATACACAGCGCTTGCAAGAAGAAGCAAAGGCGCAGCAAGCAAACTTTCCAATCCGCGTCCACTACTCCCGTCGATAAGGTAGAACATGACAACACGTAAATATCAATCCCGCGCACAACAGGTTACACTCTCTAGCGCACTTGCTGCTGGTGCAACAACAATGACCGTAAGTTCAGGTTCGACACTCGCCGTCACCTCTATCCCAAGTGACCAGACATACACAGTAGTTATTGACCCAGATACTTCCCTTGAAGAAATTGTTGATATCAGTGGCTGGACATCTGGCAATACATTTACAATTGCACGTGGAGTAGACGGCTCATCTGATGTAGCCCACTCCGCTGGAGCAGTTGTACGTCACATGGCTATTGGCCGTGACTACCGTCTAGCAAACCTTCACATCGAAGGAAGCACAGGTGTGCATGGCGTTACTGGTGCTGTAGTCGGAACAACAGATACTCAGACTCTAACTAACAAGACAATCAATGCTGCTAACAACACTATCACTGGTATTACATCAGCAATGATTACTGATGGCACACTTGTTAATGCAGACATCAACGCGTCAGCGGCTATTGCTTATAGCAAGTTGGCTCTGACTGGAACAATCGTCTCAGGCGATATTGCCAACGATACCATTGTCAATGCTGACATCAATACTGCTGCAGCAATTGCTCCCACTAAGATTGCAGGCACTGCCGTAACTCTTGCTGATGTTGGAACTGTTACTGGCACAATGATTGCCAGCAATACGATTGTAGATGCTGACATTAACTCAGCAGCGGCTATTGCCCGTACTAAGATTGCTAACCCAACTGCAGATGTATCTAATGGTGGTTATAAGTTGACCAGCCTTGGTACACCTACAGATAGCACAGACGCTTCAACTAAGGGCTATGTAGATACCTCTATCTCTAATCTTATTGATGGCGCTCCAGGCACACTTGATACACTTAATGAGATTGCTGCTGCCCTTAATGATACAGCAAACTTTTCAGACACCGTAGTTCTCAAGTCAGGCTCAACTATGAGCGGTCCTTTGGCTATGGGTACAAATAAAATCACAGGTCTTGGTACACCTACATCATCAACAGATGCTGCAACTAAAGCATATGCTGATTCAATCGTAGCAACCGCACCTAGCAATCTGACTGGTCCAATTACATCGGTTGGTGCTGCTACATCTGTAGCCGCTCAGACAGGTACTGGCTCTACATTTGTAATGCAGAACAGTCCGACTCTGACTACTCCAAATCTTGGCACACCGTCTGCAGCAACACTAACTAACGCTACAGGTTTACCTATTAGTGGACTTACCCAGTCAACTTCTACAGCGATTGGTGTAGGAAGCATCAACCTTGGTCACGCTTCTGACACGATACTAACTCGTAACGCTGCAGGTGTTTTGGCGGTTGGTGGTTACGTTGTACCAACAGTATCTTCTGCAAATGTTTTGGACAGCAAAACTTTAGCATCAACAAAAGAAATAATCAGTGTATCTGCAACTGCTGCTACTGGAACAATTAACTTTGACACTGCTGGTTCAGCGGTGATGTATTACACATCTAATGCATCTGGTAACTGGACTTTGAACGTCCGTGGTAATGCTGGAGTGACACTCAATACCTTTGTATCAACAGGAACATCTTTAACTATTGTATTCCTAGTAACTAACGGTACAACAGCGTACTACCCAACAGCCCTAACAATTGATGGCTCTGCCCAGACTGTTAAGTGGCAAGGTGGGACTGCACCTACTGCTGGAAATACATCTTCTATTGATGCTTACAGTTACACAATTCTTAAAACAGGAACATCTACATATACAGTACTTGGCTCACAGACTAAGTTCGCGTAAGGAGCAACAATGCCGATTATAGGTAGTATTGCATCTGCATCTGCTCGCGGATATGGAATGCTTAACTCATCATCTTCGTTTGACCCATCAGGTTCTTATGATGCACTAGCCTCTGTAACAGTTGGCGCAGGCGGAACTTACTCTGTGTCATTTGTAGGAATCCCCAACTCATACAAGCACCTACAAATTCGTGCAGTTACCCGCTGCGCTACTGGTGGAACTGGTGATTCATTTATTCAAGTTCAATTCAATGGCGATACTGCAGCAAATTACTCAACCCATATGACTTACGCTGGAGCACCAAACTCTACATCGTGGACTTCAAGCAATTACATCCTTATCTATAATCTTCCACTTTCAGGAAATAATGCCTTCTCTGCTTCTATTATTGACGTAGTTGATTATGCCTCAACAACCAAAGCAAAGACACTAAGACATATAAGTGGTTGGGACTCCAACAGCAGCGGAGATATACAAGTCGGTTCTGGTCTTTGGTATAAAACACCAGAAGCCATTAACTCGATAACACTGAATGCTATTAGCCCTGGAAATGTCTTTGCCGAAAACACTCAATTTGCACTGTATGGGATGAAATAAATGCCAACTAATACACACGTAGCACTATTCACTCAGACGCTTGTTTCTGATGTAACGTCATTAACGTTTAGTTCTATACCAACAACTTACACAGATTTAGTAATTGTTGGCGTTTACCATACAGACAGCAATGTAAATTTGTTGACATTTCAATTAGGTAACGGTTCGGTTGATACTGGTTCTAACTATTCTTATAGTCAATTAACTGGAACTGGTTCTGGTACAACAGTAACTAGATACACTAATCAAACAACTGGTTTTATCTCACATACTCAAGGTGGAACAACTACTGCTGGTGGCGCAAATTTTATTGCAAATTTTCAGAACTACTCAAATACTGCAATTAATAAAACAATACTTGTCCGCTCTGGTCAAGTAGATTCTACTTATCCAGCAACGGAACTTAATGCAAACCTATGGCGTAGTACCGCTGCTGTAAATACAATTAAATTTGCTCAAACAGGTGGAGCCGTTATTAAGGCTGGTTCGACTTTTACCATTTACGGCATTACCAAAGCAGTACCGTTGACGGCTAAAGCAAGCGGCGGAACTATTTATTATGGTGCTGATGGCTATGTCTATCACAAGTTTACTTCGTCTGGAACATTTACTCCTTCATCCAATTTAATTGCTGACGCGCTTCTTGTTGCAGGAGGTGGAGGCGGTGGTGGCGCAGGCGGAGGCGGCGGCGCAGGAGGATTGCTTGGTGTCACATCACAATCACTGACTTCATCTACGCCATATACAGTAACTGTTGGTTCTCCTGGAAGCGGTGGTGTTAACGCTAGTTCTATTTCTACAAATGGAACAAGTTCCACATTCAATTCAAACACTGCAATAGGTGGTGGTGGTGGTGGAACCACTAACACTACCGATGGTGGTCATAATGGCGGCTCTGGCGGTGGTGGCGGTAACGCTAACGGAAATTATTCAGCAGGTACAGGTACTGCAGGACAAGGCAATAACGGTGGTACTGCATCTCCAGGTCCCGACGCGAACGGTGGCGGTGGTGGTGCAGGTGCAGCAGCAGCCAATGCAGTTGGTGCTGGTTCTGCTGGTGGAATTGGTTCTAATAATTATTCATTTTGGGCATCCGTAACATCTTCGGGTGTAAATGGTTATTTTGCTGGAGGCGGTGGTGGTTCAGGTGGTAGCGCTGGTGGTGCTGGTGGACTCGGCGGCGGCGGCAATTCAGGCGCATATGGTAGCAACACAACAACAGCAGGAGCAACCAATACTGGTGGCGGTGGCGGTGGTGGAACAAATAGTGGCGGTTCTGCTTATACTGGCGGCAACGGCGGTTCGGGCATTGTCATTATTAGATACTTAGGTTAGGAAAATAAATGCCAGCAAATCATATATTACTACAGCGCACAACGCTTACAGCAGATGCCACTACAGTAACTTTAAATTCTATACCTCAAACTGGATACACTGACCTTAAATTGGTTATGTCAGTAAGAACTACTCACGCAGGTAGCGTAGGGGATTATCTTTCTGTTTCATTTAATGGAACTACTACAGGATACACTGGAAGACTTCTTATCGGTAACGGTTCTACGGTATCGTCTATAACAACTAATAATCAAAGATGGTTTGCACAAGTTGGAAGTAACGGGCAAACAGCCAATTCTTTTGGCAATGCAGAAGTGTATATACCAAATTACACAGGTTCTAACCAGAAATCTTTTTCTTCTGATTCAGTAGCAGAAACAAATGCAGCCGCATCAGAACAAGAATTGTTTACTGGACTTTGGAGTGGAACTGGAGCAATTACGAGCATTGCTTTGACATCAGGAAATACTGCTAATATTATGGCAGGTTCATCGTTCTCGCTTTATGGCATAGCAAATACAACAGCCATACCTAAAATATCTCCTAAGGCTGACGGTGGAGACATCATTAAGACTGATGGCACATACTGGTATCACGCGTTTACATCTACTGGTTTGTTTAAGCCTCAGTTAAATCTGACTTGTGACGTTCTTGTTGTCGCAGGTGGCGGAGGTGGTGGATACTCATACGGTGCAGGCGGTGGAGGTGGCGGTCTACTTTACTTCTCAAGTCAAGCACTGACTACATCACCTCAAGTAGTTACTGTTGGAGCAGGTGGTGCGGGAGTAACTGGTGGACCTGGCTTTAATGGAGGAAACTCACAGTTTGGCTCATTAACTACTGCTATCGGCGGTGGTGGCGGAGGTTCCTCTGTAGCACCTGGAACTGGCGGCAATGGTGGTTCAGGTGGCGGCGGTGGAGCCGCTGCTGGTACTGGCTACGCTGGCGGTACTGCAACTTCTGGACAGGGTTTTAACGGACGTTCTGGAGTCGCAGGAGCAGCAGGTGGAGGTGGTGGCGCAGGTGCTCTTGCAGCAGCAATCTCTGGCAAAATTGGAGGAGCAGGTGGAGCAGGTTCATCTGCTTATTCTTCTTGGGGTGCAGCAACTGGAACAGGCAAGAACGTAAGCAGCACTTATTATTATGCTGGTGGTGGTTCTGGTAACGGTGAAGGCGGAGCAGCAGCAGCCGCTGCAGGTGGAAATAACCAAGGCATAGCAGGCGCAATGAGCACTGGCTCTGGCGCTGGTGGGGATGCCCAGAACTCATCAGGTGGTTCAGGCATAGTAATTATTAGATATCCAGTATAAGGAGTAACAATGGCACACTTTGCAGAAGTAGATGAGAACAATATCGTAACCCGTGTCCTCGTTGTACCAGATGACCAAGAGTATCGTGGCGAAGAATACCTTCGTGACGAACTTGGTCTAGGTGGACGATGGGTTCAGACAAGTTATAACAACCGAGTGCGTATGAATTACGCGGGAGTTGGGTATTCGTATGACCCAGTTGAAGACTGGTTCGTAGCACCTCAGCCCCATCCATCTTGGATTCTAACTCGCGCAGCACAATGGGTTGCACCAGTTAAGTATCCAACTGATGGACTTATGTATCAA
>JAUKPQ010026175.1:0-43850 GCA_032273045.1 Chloridella minuta
AGATCGTCGTAGTGAGTTCTTTCGTAGTCTTTTGCTTCGATATGTTCGACGAATTCAATGTGAGCATTAACGCTGGATCGTCGCAGTTTGAACCAAGTATTCAGCCCGTGTTTTACGTTGATAACGATCCACGTTTCCAGTTTCGCCCCACGAGTTTCATCGTATGTTTCCAACGCTTTGAGCAGGTGTAGAAGACCTTCGGCAAATGCGTCTGAATCATCTCGATGAGTTTCGCGTTTTGCCCGTGCAAATGATCGAGCGATCGACCAGACGAGGGGAAAATGCTGCTTAATGTCCTCTCCCAGACCGGGGGGAGCGTCTTCCCGTGTTTCGTGTGTTTCCGTTTTACCAATGTTTTGTGCTGTAGTTGTCATAATCTCAGGGTAATTGTTCGGGATTCTTTTTGCAAACAGGTTCCGACGTGATACTACCCACAGAACGAGGGATAAACGAGACAACCACACAGGAGAATTGAGATGACAGAAGAACAATACGAAACACGAGTTCGACAGCTTGAATCAGAAGGCTTGACCACTTCAGACGCCCAATCTGTCGCAGATGTCGAGCGAATGACGGCAAACGGATCATCTGTCTTGTTTCCTGCTGATCGTGCCGCATGGAAGAAGGAAAACGGCAAGAAGAGATAGTTTTTAGTCTCACAACCACACCATAAACCGGG
Organism: Chloridella minuta; assembly: GCA_032273045.1. Taxonomy (NCBI): domain Eukaryota; class Xanthophyceae; order Mischococcales; family Pleurochloridaceae; genus Chloridella; species Chloridella minuta. Next base: position 680 of record JAUKPQ010026175.1, read on the forward strand.
AGAAAAACGATGGACATCAGAATCGACAGCACTTTGGAAACCTTGCCAGTATTCGACCACAGCAGCGGCTACACGCCTGAGAATTATCCGCACCTGGTAGCGTGCGACGATTCGAACTGGCAAATCTATGCTAACGACGCTGGACGACTCGCATCAATCGCGGTGAAGCCTACCTGTAAATCGACCATGTTCGGTGACGTTCACCACATTCGGCACATCATGAGCCATTACGGACGAAACTACACGCTGACGCCTTACGGAGCAGAGTTGATCGGGGAACGGTTTCTGAACTACCTCCGAACTCTGTAGGCAACCAACACGCCATACGCCGGGAGATCCGCCCGGTTTCATTCAACCACGCACAGGAACACCACGACCATGACCAACCGCCAGATGATCGACGCAGCTTTCCAGATGACCGGCCCGGAGCTATGCAGCCTAATGCGGAAACACCGCGTTACGATCCGCGATCTGAAGCAGCGTACAGGCTTCACGATGAAGAGGATCAGGGAACGCCGGGAGTCTGGACTTGGCGGACACGCGGCGATTGACTGGCACGAGGCCATCACCGGCAGCTTGACGCCCCGCATGAGAGCAGCCCTGAAATCAGCCTACCACGGCTGAAGATTGTTTTTGCAACCAGCCCTGATCCTGATACTACAGGCATCAGGACCACAACCACCCACACAGCAGGACCGTTTACCATGTGCAACGCCTCACGACATTTCTGGAAGTGCCCCGATTGCCTGACATTCTGTGCCGTCGAAGGATCTTGCCCTACGCGGCTGAATTGTGGCTACTGCTCTGTGCCGATGACCTACATGGGAGCAGTTCAGCAGGACCGACTCACGAAGACGGAAGAACGCTGCCCATGCGATGACCGATGCACGAACGCGACCGGGCCAAATTGCAATTGTAAATGCGGAGGCATCAACCACGGGACGCAGGCAGTTGTAACGGTCAGCATCGACTGCGGACCTGTACCCGTCGCCAATGTTCGGCCATCCGCTCAGACGTTGTGGGATCTGAAGGAGTACCGAGCATTGCGGGACGTGATCCGGGCAGAGTGGAAGTCTATTGAGGATCTGAAATCTCACGGGCACGTCCCCTATGACCAGTACATGAGAGGCCGAGCACTCATCCGAGCATTGAACCACGCCCGCACGCTGACGAGCCACGCCGGACGGATGAAGACCTTGCGAGCAGTCTCGAAGCCCGGCAAGGTGGCAGCAAAGCCGCAGCAGGCTACACTGTTTGAGTAACTGCCCTGCACGCTGGATAATTCCGGCAGATTGTTTTTGCAATCCACCCCCCGGCTGATACTACCACTATCGCCGGGGAGAACCGGCAACCAACCACAACCAGCCGAAGGATAGAACAATGTCAACCACAAAAGAAACACCAGCCGAAGCACTTGCCCGAATCCAGAGCAGCGTATCGAAGAACGATTTCGCGGCAATCGTCCAGTTCGCTGAATGCGGGATTCACCCAGCAGACATAAGCCCACGCCTGAACGTGCTGACCTTCAAAGCATGGAAAGCACTAGGCCGACGAGTTGCCAAGGGAGCCACAGGCCAGAAGGTTTGCGTATGGGTGCCAGTCGAAAAGAACGGCAAGGAAGACGGAGTCCGACCAATCACCGCCGTCCTGTTTCACATCACGCAGACGATCGCAGAAGACGCCGAGAAGGGAACACGCCCGGAAGCATGGGCCAACCCAGCACTGGTTAAGGAAGGCACCTACGAAGGGACCGAGCCAGCACCAGCCGAGACACAGACGGGAATGATTGTCGCCCAAGCTTCAGACATCATCGACGTTGAATACACGATCGAGCGAATCGAACCGCTTCGCCTGACCGCTCCAGTAGCACAGAAGCAACTCAGCTTATTCTAGGATTCTTTTTGCAAACTTACCCCTCCCTGATACTAACAATGTCAGGGAGGGTGTCCCGGACGCAACCACAAACCGGAGCCGAGACCATGACACAGACAGAACTATTCAGCATCGACTTCCCAGTCATCGACTACACGCCAGCAACGCCGGAACCGTACACAGTCGGCAGCATTCTCTACGCTTCGTGGGGATACGAGCAGACAAACATCGACTTTTACATCGTGATCGCTCGCAAAGGCGACTGGGTAACGCTCCAGCCAATGAACAAGGCGAAGACGTATGACGGCCACATGTCGGGCACTTGCACACCGGCAGACGTTGTTGAGCTTGCCAGCACGTTCCGCCGCCGCTTGCGGATCGACGCAGCCACCGGCACATGCTACGGCTGCAAAGGGCCGGAATCATACATGGGCCTGTATTCGTGGGACGGACGCCCGAAGTATTTCAGCGAGTACGCATAAAACTTTTTGCAGATCACTCCCGGTCTGATACTAACCTCAGACCGGGACGACAACCACAACCACACACAGGACCGAGACAATGACCAACGCACAGATCAACGCTAAGTTTCTCGCAGTCATCGCACCAGCAACACGCCGCGACATCCTGACGGCAATCGCAAACCACTACGGAATCGACAACGCCGCAGCCTATGCCGAGGTGACAGACGCAGAGGCTGAACATTTATTGGACTACCTCACGGGATCAGTCAGGACCGCCACCCACTTCCTGATGAGGTCTTGCAGGCTTTCCGCATAATTCTTTTTTGCAACTTCCCTTGCTGCTGATACTACAGGAAGCAAGGGACTTCCCCGAGCCAACCACGAGATCAGGAATAGAAACGATGACGGCAACAAACGAACTCAAAGCAGGTTTCAAGGCACTTCAGGCACTGGCGGAAGCAATCCGAGAACTGAAGCAGATCCCATCCGGCCACCTCTACGCCCGAGTGATGAACTACATGGACATCAACGCCTATGAGAAGGCAATCAGCCTGCTCTGCAATAGCGGAGTGATCCGGAAGAACGGCGACCTGCTTGTCTGGAACTTGGAAGCCTGAAGAATCTTTTTGCAATCATCACCCTCTCTGATACTACCAACATCAGAGAGGGTTTCTCTGAAACCAGCCACGAGCCGGAGAATGCAAAGATGACGACCGCGACAAAGAAGCGAGTAACCAACGCTCAAATGAACTGGATGTTTTCAAAGGGTTTCGCGTGGTACGCACCGGGCCAAGGTGATTGGAGAGATCCAATCTACACTAGCGAAAACGAATACTACTGGATACCGGAACACATCAACCGAGATCGTGAAATTGTCGGCGGACACTACGAAGCCACCTAACAATCAACCGGAGACGATGACCATGAGCAACGACACATTCAACCGCTACCAGATCCGCATTGATGGCCGACTTGTTGGCCACGTCAACGCCCTGACACACTGCCAGGCTGAAGAGAACGCCCGCAGTAAATTCAGGGCGGACAGATGCAGCCGAGTTGTTGCGATCCTTGCGGAACCTCGCAAGTAGACCAACCAGACACGCACGCGGGAGACCGGCCCGCGTTTTTATTCAACCACATTGCACAGGAGATCAACCATGTTTCACCCAGGCTCAGACGTAGTAGAGTATTCAACCGCTTCCGAGATGGCAGAGAAGTATCAGACCGCCGTGCAGCGTATTAAATTCGCACACGCCCTGATCGAGCAGGAGAAGGCGACACTACGCGAAGCATTCGCCACGGGCCACCAGTCGTATGAGTTTGACCTGAACGTGACCTACGGCAGCATGTCGAACAGCATCAGTAAACTGGACGACATCATCGACAACATGAAACGCAAAGCATGGGCCAGCATCATCGACAAGATCGGCGTACGCAAAATCATGTCAAGCAAGCAGGTTGAGCAGCTTAACGAGTACTTACACGGACGCCGGAACCATTACAGCCGACACACTAGCGAAACGCCGTTTGAGATGCCTGACGTAACCGCTGACAACATCCTCGGAGTGATCGCAGGATATTACCAGTCGGCACCTGATTTGATTCTTGAGCTTGTTCGCGAAGAATATGACTTTTGGAAATCTCGGAGCGTGTCACAGTACAAGCGGAACAGCTTCGAACGGCTCAATCCTCGGATCATCAAAACGGGAATGATTGAAGGCGGCTGGAGCAGCAAAGCACCGTTCCGGGTTTCGCACTGGAATAGTGGGCAGCATATCACCAGCCTAGACAATCTTTTCCACTTGCTCGACGGAGCAGGGCCAGTACAAGGCCACGCGGGACCGCTCGCAGATGCCATCAATGCCAGCCCGGACGGAACAGGCGAGACAGTCTATTTTCGATTCAAGTGCTACAAGAACCACAACATCCACCTAGACTTCAAACGTCCCGACCTGCTCAAGAAATTTAACGAGCTTGCTGGCAGATCATGGTTAGGACACACGGCAAACGCTTCGCGGTAGTGGTTGACCGCAGGCGTCAGGGGGTTTCCGGAGTGGTTGCCGGAAGCCCCCGTTTTATTTTTGCAATCGTCATCTGAGTTGATACTACCAGCAGAGACGAACCAACCACGAACTAAGGAAAACGGCCATGACACGCGACGAACTCGAACAATTCATCATCTCAACAACCGAACCACACAACGCTGGAGCAAGTGAACCAGCCTGTCGAATCGTGCGGATGATGTTCCAGCACGAAGGTATGGCGAGAGTAGCCGTAGCTGATGCAGAGAACCGGACCGGCTTTATCGCTCACCTATGCCGCCGTGTCGCATCGGAATTGAAGACGATCCAAAGCGAGGTTGATTTCGCACGAGATTGTCAGGTGGCCGAGCACTTCGAGGACGCTGGGTAATTCTTCCGGGACTTCAGTAATTCGGCGCTGAAATCAGCGCCGACATTTTCACTCACAGAAACCATTTCACTGAACAATGAAAACGAGGACAACAATGATCAGCACAATTAACATCAGCATCACGGTTCGAAAGTTCTCATCTTCCAATCTGGAGTATTTTGCACCGGCTTTTGAGCTTCTGGATTTCATGCCGGAATTTTGCACGCCCTCAGATGTTGCGAATAACATCATAGCAAACCTGCCGAATGATATGGCCGCAGCTATTCTTTCCATTCTCTTGGAGGTTGAGCAGATGTGCGAGGATGAACTAGGCATCGAACTAAGCAACGACGAGATCAACGACGCCTGCACTTTGTTTCATGAGATCGTCAATAATCATCCGGCAATCGTTCGAATTGCTGAAGACATGTAACGACCTGCGATAAACTGCCCGCTAAATACGGCAGTTAATCTTGACGGGTTTTCAATGCCCGCTAATGTTCACCGAACGCGATTCGACCGCGTCCGATGAATTCCATCCCCGGCAGTTTCCGCTGCTGGTCACAACCCTGTCAGAGTGTCGAATACTCTGGCAGGGTTTCTTTTTGGATTGAGGCAATGGATTATCACGAATTCCTGATCAGTAAGATCCCGACGATACCAAAGCAAGGTTTCACGCCGGACAGCAGTTGCCCGGAGTGGTTCAAGCCGCATCAGGTAGATTGTTCTCACTGGGCTATCGAGAAGGGACGGGCCGCACTGTTCGAATCGTTCGGCATGGGAAAATGCCACGGCAAGGGGACGCTCATCCTAATGGCCGACGGATCAATCAAAGCTGTTGAAGACATTCGGGCAGGCGATCAGTTAATGGGCGACGACAGCACGCCGCGAAACGTCATCTCGCTCGCTCGCGGATCTGAAATGTTGTACCGAGTTACGCTGAAGAATGGCGACTCATACACCTGCAATGAATCGCATATCTTCAGCCTGATCATGTCTAATAAGCACGAAGGTAATAAGCACGGCGATATTGTTTCAAAGAGCGTTATGGAGTTTCTTGCACTGCCGGAATACGCTCAGAGAAACTGCTACAAGCACTACAAGGTTGCGGTTGAGTTCGAGGAACAACAGGTTCCATTCGATGCGTACCTGTATGGAGCCTGGCTAGGAGACGGGCACTCGAAAGGAATGTCATGGACAATAAATGACGAAGACACCCAAATCACAGACAGGATTTTCAGTTATGCAAAGAACGCTCACATGCAGGTGAGGGTAGAGGATGGCAGTGGATGCAAAACAATTCACTTGGGATATGGTGCAGCAAACAACGCACCTCATCCAGTGAGAACATTTCTTCGCGAGAATGCAGAAGGCGGAAAGAATATCGACCGTCGATATCTGAAAAACAACAGAGATGTTCGGCTTCAGGTACTGGCGGGACTGATCGACACTGACGGATACCTCACGAGCAAATGTTTCGAAGTAGCAACGAAGTGGAAGGAGATGAGAGACGATATTCTTTATCTGTCTCGATCACTTGGTTTCTCGGTATCAAACAGAGAAAAGATCGTCGATGGTGTCACGTATTACCGGATATTGATTTCCGGAGACACGCATTTAATTCCATGTATAACCAGAAAGAAAGCTGGCATTAGGGAGCAGATTAAAAGCCCGCTGGTTTATGGATTCTCAGTCGAGCAGATTGGAGTTGGCGAGTACTTCGGATTTGAAATCGACGGTAATCATCTTTACCTATTGGCTGACTTCACGGTCACACACAACACAGTTCAGCAGCTTCAGATCATGAAGTGGGTGCATGAACGCACAGGCGGGAAAGTGCTTTTCGTGGCACCGCTTGGAGTCCGGCAGGAGTTCACATTGAACGACGGTCCACGCATGGGAATGAAGGTTATTTATTGCCGGACGAACGCGGAGGTAGCTGCTGCCGATTCGCCGTACATCATCACGAACTATGAGCGAGTGAGAGACGGCGGAATAGATCCGGCTCAGTTCACAGGGGCGACACTTGACGAAGCCTCCTGCCTTAGAAGCTACGGCAGTTTAACCACGCAGACTTTCGTTGAACTCTTCCGGGATATCCCGTACCGATTTGTAGCGACCGCTACGCCATCACCAAACGAGTTCCTTGAGCTTATCAATTACGCTCACTTTCTCGGAGTGATGGACCGAGGCCAGGCACTTACCAGATTCTTCCAGCGTGATAGCAAGAAGGCCGGAAACCTTACGCTTTATCCTCACATGGAAGATCAATTCTGGCTGTGGGTGGCATCGTGGGCAGTATTCGTAAACCGCCCTTCTGACTTGGGTTATTCAGACGAAGGATACGACCTGCCGGAACTCAATGTGCAATGGCACGAGGTTCAAGCCGATCAGGGACAGCCCGGAGATTTCCGCGACTCATTCGGGCAGGCTTTACTATTCGAGAAGCCAGGCGGAGGCATTAAGCACGTCGCGAAGAACCGCCGCAAGACGAAGGACCAACGTATCCAGAAAGCTGCGGACATCATCGCGGCAGATCCTGATTCGCACTGGATCATCTGGCACTATTTGGAATCAGAACGGGCCGAGATTCAGAAACTGATTCCGGACAGTGTCGCCGTTTACGGCTCGCAGGACATCGACGACCGCGAACAGATCGTGCAGGACTTTAGCAACGGCAAGATCAGCAAGCTGAGCAGCAAGCCGGAGCTACTTGGTTCAGGATGCAACTTTCAACGGCACTGTCACAAAGCTATCTTCATTGGGCCGACTGACAAGTTTAACGACTTCATTCAGGCTTGTTTTAGAATTCAGAGGTTCCAGCAGAAGCATCCAGTACAGATCCACATCATCTACGCTGACACCCAATACGACACGGTTGTCATCATGCGGAACAAATGGGAACGTCATAACGAACTTACGCTGCGTATGCGTGAGATTATCAAACAGCATGGACTATCGGGGGAGGCACTCAGAATGAAATTCGAACGAACACTAGGCACGAAACGGGCAGAGGTCACAGGCAAGACCTACCGAGCGATTCACAACGATTGCGTAGAAGAACTCAAGAACTTCGAAAGCGATTCGATTGACGAGATCGTGACCAGCATTCCATTCTCGGACCACTACGAATACAGCCCAAGCATCAACGACTTTGGACACAACAACGGAGACGAAGGATTCTTCAAGCAGTTCGACTTTCTCGTTCCGGAACTGTTGCGAGTTCTGAAGCCCGGACGGATCGCGGCAATCCACACAAAGGACCGCATTCAGTATGGCAAGATGACCGGCAATGGAATGTACACAGTCAACGCCTTTAGCGATAAAACCGTCCAGGCATTTCAGAAGCACGGCTTCCTTTACATGGGCCGCATTACGATCGACACAGACGTGGTACGGGAGAACGCTCAGAGCTATCGACTCGGATGGTCAGAGAATGCGGAAGACTCGACCAAGATGGGGTGTGGCTCGACAGAGTTTGTTCTACTGTTCAGGAAATGGGAGCCAGCTTACAGCCCCAACGGAACAGCCAACGGGCCGGAACCAGTCAAGAAGGATAATTCAGCCTACACCAGATCACACTGGCAGCTTCAAGCGTGCGGAATCTGGAGAAGCAACGGCAACGAACTGTTAAGCCCGGAAATGATCGCCCGCATGACGATGGGCGATATTATGTACTGGTGGAAATCGTATTGTGAGACGAACGGCTACGACTACGAAAAGCACGTCCAATTCTGTCAGGCTGTCGAGGACTTAGGACACTTACCAAGCGGTCACATGCTGTTTCCGCCGAGTTCAAACAACCCTGATATCTGGACAGATATTTTGCGGATCAATACGCTGAACACAGCACTCAGCATGAAGCAGGAGCAGAGCCACGTTTGCCCTTTGCAGTTGGATGTAATCCAAAGATTGATCGAACGGTTCAGCAATCCCGGTGATACGATTCTGGACCCATTCGGCGGCGTTCATTCTGTGCCGTATCAGGCAATCAAGATGGGCCGCAAGGGAGTAGGAATCGAACTCAATCCGGAATACTGGAGAATGGGAGTTTCATTCTGTGAGCGAGCCGAGCAGAAGTTGCTTGCCCCTACGCTGTTCGACTTGGAACTTGCTGAAGTCTGAAATACCCACTCAAGGAGGTTGATACTATGCCACGGAAACGACATAACCTGACGGGCCAGACATTCGGACGGCTGACCGTTACGGCGTTTTACAAGTCGATCAGGTCCGGCAGAGTGAAGCGTATCTTGTGGCTATGTGATTGCACTTGCGGGGCGAAGGATATCCCCGTGAGAGGTGACGGCTTGCGATACAATAACACGCAATCGTGTGGCTGCATTGTGCGGGAACGCATGACGAGGAAATCGGCACTGCTGACGGTCGGAGGTGTCACCAAGCGGGCGACCGAATGGGCGAGCGATTACGGAATAGGCACTGGGCACATCTATGACCGGCTCAGGTGCGGAATGAGTGTCGAGCAGGCTATCACGGAACCAGTCGGCAAGCGTGGCGTCAGGATTCGCAAGAAAACCGCTTGCACGTCGGCGGGTAGCTGATACTACCCACACAGAAAGGTTTTTCTCATGAACATTCCACAGATCAAACGCGAAGTGTTATTCGTCTGCAATCGCAGGATTCAACGACTTCGCAACGTCTTACTGACATCGCCGTCAACGAAGTGCATGAGGGAGATCCACGCACTACAGGACACGCGGCACAAGTGGACGGAATCGGGAGCACTGGAACGACGGGCAGAGCGTATCGCCCGGCAAATGGCTGAAGCAGAATAGAGAGGCACGCAATGAAATTCAAAGTGACACGACCGACTGAGATCCACCTGAAATACATCTCGATCGGCTTTCCAGTCGATGCGGACGACATCGAAGAAGATAACCTGGCGGATCTGATCGACCCAGCACAACCGAACTGGTTGGAATTCAGGGTAGACATCGAGACCGGCAAAATTCAAGACTTCCGAGGCAACCCGGATGAGTCCTACGACATTTTCATCAAGGTGGTCGATCAGGGAGTCTACCAGCTTATCGACTCTAATAACTCAGTTGTGGCTGAACTCGACCGCGAATACGTGCCGCATGGGATCGTGCCAGGCGAGTACGGCGATTAAATCAAACTGAAGATACACGGCGGCAAGGGAATTATCACAAACTGGCCAAAGGCCAAAGACATCAGCGTTTCAGAGTTTTTCAAAGGGGAGGACGACTAACCATGACGACGGCAGAACTAACACAACAAACACAAGCGGCAATGGTCCGCAGTGAATTCCGCAAACAGGATGCAGTTATTGCGGAACTGAAAGAGAAATGCACCGGCATGACCGTTGCTAAGGATGGTTACAAGACCGTCAAAGCGGCACGCATCGAGGTTAAGAACCTACGCTGCCAAGTCGAAAACTTGAGGAAGGATCTGAAAGCCGATGTGATCGAACGCGGCAAGATCATCGACGAGGAAGCGGCACGGCTCAAGAATCTACTGATCCCGATCGAGACTGCACTGGAGAAGGAAGAAGAAGCCGAGGAAGCCCGCAAAGCAGCAGCAGCACGGGCCAAGGTTGAAGCGGAAGAACGACAACTGCAACAGAGAATCGACGCACTGACAGCAATCAATGTCACGCCCGATATCAAAGCATTGAAGGCGATGGATGAAGAGTTTTTCGAACACTACGTGCGGGATCTGAAGGTTCAGGCGGAAGTAAAACGGATCGAAACTGAGGCGGCAGCAGCCGAAGCAGCACGGATCGCGGCAGAGGCTGAAAAGATCAGACTCGCTCAGATCGAAGCCGACCGCATTGAACGCGAACGACTGGCAGCACTACACGCGGAAGAAATGCGGAGGCAGGCGGAAGAACTCGCGATCCGGGAACGAGAACTACAGGCGGAACGTGCGAAGATCGAAGCCGAACGGATTGCAGCCGAAGCTATCCGGCTGGAGCAGTTACTCATTGAGCAGGCTGCACGCGACAAGACAGAGGCAGAACGCCAAGCGGTTATCGCTGCTGAACGTGCCAAGCTGGACGCTGATCGGGCTGAATTGGCTCGACAGCAGGATGAAGCCCGCCGCATTCAGGCGGAACGTGAAGCGGAGGACGCACGACTTGAAGCCATCCGCCGCAAGAGGATTCAGGACGAGGAAGAAGCCGAGAACCTTCGACTCTGGAACGAAGAACAGGCACGACTGGCCGCAGAAGAACTGAAACGAGTCGAAGCCTTGGCACCTGAAATTGAACTGGCTGAACTATTCGGCGTACGAGTCCGCACGTACTGCGAAGAATGGTTCGGTGATCGTGATAACCGGGCATGGTTCGGATTCGCTGAATCAGAGATCCATGCAGCATGTGCCCGCATCGTCGAACACGTCCGGAAATCCTAACCCTTCAGCACAGCAGCAACTTCAGAGCATGTAGCCAACTCCGGACGATTCCGCAGGTTGGCTATCATGCTCTTTTTTGTTGCCTCAATGATCGGAGCAAGCCCGACCGGATCAGATTTCAACGCACGAATCAAGAAACGTGCCTGAAAGATGATCCGGTCGATTCCGTTAGCGGACGGCAGCAGTTCCCCGGAATCATCCGGGACTTCCAGCCGTGACAGCATCGACGTTAGCTTGTCGATTTCACTCCTGAGATTCTTGCGGGTCAACAACTTCCACCGCTCCTATCTCGCCGGTTCGGGTACGCTGCTCCAGAACCTGAATCTTCTGCCGGATCTCTTCCAGTTCGTCCTGCAAATCCTGATCGGCAATCTGGAATACCATATTCTTGACCTGAGTGGCAGCAGCAACCCGAGCAAACGGCCCGGCTTCCCTGTCGTTCATCACGTCAAGAAACACCTCTTCCATTTTGTCCCAGTGACTCGCCATCTTGCGTTTACGCTGCGTCGTAATGGCGCGGCACATATCCTTGATACCGTCCCGAATGCGAGGTTCCGCAAGACGGCGGTAAATATGCTTTTCGGAAATGCCCATCTCCGAAGCAATCTCGATACCACTGGCACCACGCGAAGCCAGTTCAATGAGAATCAGATCCTTCTCATTGAACTCGCCGGGACCAAGAATGGATTTTGTAACGGCCATGTTACGCCTCCTTCAATTGCTTCAGGATCGGCGTCAACATCTGCCGGGAAACATCCTTACCAGTCGTCGTGACAGCAGCAGCCAAAATATCGTGCTGACTCGCTTCGGGATTCTCTGACAGGAAACCGAGGACAAATTCTGACAGTTCCTCCTTCGTGATCTTACCAGCAACTCGTGGCGGTTCGTTCGCGATCACATCGAGCGGATCTTCCGTGGTGTCGACATCGAGATCCTGATCGTCATCGTAGAAGTCATCAGCGGGATCGTCATCAAAGGATGGCTTTTTGTATCCGCGAGCTTCGGCCATCGGATTGGAGTGAGACTCATTTGAAGCACGACTCAACACTTCCTCGCGATTACTGACCGTGATTCCGTTAGATTTGGCAATCTCCAGCACTTCGGCAATCGAGACACGTTTCACTTTCGCGATCACGTCCGCGAATTGGCCATCCTGAAGCATTTCAAGAACAGTAGCCTTCTCCGGAACTGCCCCACCTTCAGGGCGGAATAGTCCGGCCTGAATGTTTGCCAGTTGTTTCATCGCGGCAGTACGCAACCGCTCGACCTTGAGACGCTGAGACGCTGGCCGGTAGTTATCACCCAGCACACTGCCAGGCGTCTCGACTTCTTTGTCAATGAGATCCTGACGCGGAGTGCCGTTCTTCGCGAACAATGGACCACGCCACATATCTTCGTCGGCGTCGTACTCGCCAAATGCCCGAGCAATCCACGTATAACGCTGAGGGGCGGTTTTCCAATCGACCATCATGGAAGCTGCTGATTGTGGTGGAGCTTCGTCCGCCGCGTCGATCGAATCGAGGTGAGCAGTCGTTTTTTCGATTGCCGCCATCAATCCGCGTTCGGAACCGTCCTCTTCCAGCAAAACAGCTTGGTAGGAATTGGCCAGATTTACGGAGGCAAGGAACAGGCCGATTAGCCGGTCATCTTTCGGGAACCCGGAAGTAACCAGCACGGAGACAGCCCCGCACGCCGCGACGAGGTATTCCGGAAATCGGTCCTCATCAGAGTTCTGCCATTTGCGATGGGCACGATCCAACGTGCGGACCGCTGAAACCAAATCATCTACTTTCGGCTCTGTAGCCTCTGCCACTGACATAAACAGCATCCTTGCTGGTGTTTACCCGATCCGTCGGGCATTCAGAATTCGGCGCTGAAATCAGCGCCGCCAAATTCGACAGCGGTAATTGTCCTGTCAAAGCGGCCTTTTGTCAATCTGGCAGACGGACAGAAACTGACATCACCGGGACATGCGTTGAGCAGTCATCAGGACCAAGTCTCTCGCCTGCGGATCGAGCCTGCGGAAATGCTCAACCAATTCAGCCTCTGGGCGTTTATCGGAATGGTCGGCGCCGAAGCATTCCGGAAGACGCACACGAGGGGCAACCGGGCCGATGATATCCAACACATCGACATAGTGACCGATGACACCTAACCTGCAACCATGCAGCACTTGGCCAACATGGAAGTCAGCCCGGCACCATTCACGCAGGGAAGTGTCTCGAATATGACTCGGAAGAATACGCGGGACATCAGCCAGTTTACACGCTCGCTGGAGTTCAGCCCTAACAATAACCTCGCTGTGATCTTCTGACGGAGTATACGGCAAATTGACTTTGGCCAAGTGCAGCTTGATCCACTGAGGAACCGGCCATCTGTGCCGCTTTCCGGTTTTGCTGGCTTTCCATTCCAGCTTATCGGCCTCGATAACTCGCTGCATTCTGACCGTATCAGCAAACCGCAACGCCGTCCAATACGCAATAACAAGCCACTGCCGGGACCACGTCGCTAAGTGTGGCCAGACAGTGTCAATGACGGATAACTCGACCGGCTGAGGATTCGGTTCAGGGTTTGCAATCTTCGATATCTTAACGTCACGCCCATTCGCCCGAATCAACGTCCGAAGATCCTTCAGCCCGCCCTTGATCGACCAGACGGACAGCCCGGCTTTCTCCTGCAATTTCTGCCACTGTTTCAATGCGGCATCATCGACCGTCGAAAGAGGTATGTCTCCCATCATTCGCACAAAACGATTGGCCGAATAAATTGGAGTACGAGCCAGCTTGTTTTCCGCTACGTACCAAATAGCAAATTCAGCGACATTCATAGTTGTTTCCAGCAGTCTTTGCGACTCCGTTCGCTGGAAATGTTTACACACAAGGGATCGACACAAATGAACGTTTTCAAGAGTAGCAACAACCCCTCGGAAATGGTGTTCATTGACTCACTCACTTCAGGAGCTAGTGGGGTAACTCCCATGGAGGTTCAAGTCCTCTCTTGCGCAATAAGGCCAGAAACACCGTGTTTCTGGCCTTATCTTGCGTCGAAACTACCCAGAGGGAGAGGCAGATGCCATCAGAAACCAACGGCAGAAACAGAAAAGAACCAAAACCTGACACACGTCAGACACCACGGAAGCCATCGGTTGACGTGCTTTTCATGCGGTTGCGTCGTGATTTCCTGCCAATCAACGAGGCGGCTGACGCAATGGGATTGCAGCCGATCACACTCAGAAAATACTGCCAAGACAATATTTTCAGTAACGCTCAGCAGTTCGGGCGAGAATGGGTCATCGCTCAAGATGATATTGACTGGTGGAACGCAAATCGACGCGGCAAGGTCGGACGACCGAAAATGGAATTGTGACCAGTTCAGGCTTGCACGCCGTTTTGCTGTGTCGCATACTTGCGGCATGATCACGTCAATGCCCGACATCAATCTGGATCTGCTGTACACGGTTCGAGAAGCCGCAGGCGAGCTACGTCTTGCGGCCTCTACCGTCGCGTCTATGGTTTCGCGTGGTACGCTGGAGACCATTGACACCCGATTCGGTAGGCTGATTACCAAAGACTCCGTCGATTCGTACCGCACGAAAAGCCTAGGGAAACCCGGCAGGAAATCGAGATCCTAGAATTCTGCAAAATTCTTTGCACAGAACTATTTGCAAACTGCCCACTTCTCGATACTGTTTGTGTGAGCCGGTCATGGTGACAGGCTGAAACGAATTCACAAGGAGGTTTTCACATGCTGGTACTTTCACGCAAACAGGGCGAGTCGATCCGGATCAACGACAACATTACGATCAATATCGTGAGTGTTGGACCGGGACGGGTTAAACTTTCCATAGACGCACCGCGAGACGTGATCGTTCTGAGAAAGGAACTGCTCGATGGTCAGTCTGATAGTGTTCTATCTGATCTGCCGGGTGCTCTGGTGGTTGCTAACTGATCCGAGTTAAATACCCACCCAAGGAGTTAATACGATGCGACGGATTGCACTGGTGTTTTTGCTGGCCGGTTGTCGGTGTGATGATTCAGTTCAAAGGGTGTGCAATGACTACGATCCGATTCACTACGCGACCGGAAGAAGCAACCTGCGGAGCGTTCCGGGAGGAAGATGGACGGCTGAGCGGATCTCAATGGATTCACGAAGCGACCGGAGTTATCCGGGATTGTCCATTGCCGATGGAACCAATTGCCTATAGAAAACTGCCCACCATGCAGGAGATATACTCCAAGGAGTTCTTGCGGAAGGCACTGAAGCGGGAAGAACTGGACCTGACCGGCTACCAAGACGAAGAGAAATTTATACGGCTTGTACCTGTTGAGGTGTAACGTGGACGAACAAGACGACCTTTTACTTTTAATGACGATGGAGGCTGAATATGAGCGGGTTCACGAAAGCGGTTCGAAAGAAATCGAAGTTGCGAATGGGTATCTCAGGGCCGAGCGGATCTGGCAAGACGATGGCTGCCCTGTCCATAGCCAAGGGGCTTGGCGGGAAGATTGCACTGATCGACACAGAGAGAGGATCAGCGAGCCTGTACGCCGATCCTGTTCGCTTGGGTGACGGATCAGTATGGACGCCTCCGGCATTCGACACGATGGAGATGATTCCACCGTTCACACCAGAGAAGTTCGTTAACGCGATCGAGGAAGCAGATTCGGCAGGATACGAAATTCTTATCATCGACAGCACAACGCACGAATGGAACGGATCAGGCGGCGTTCTGGAACTCGTCAAGCAGGTTGCTAAGGCCAAGTTTGGCGGAAATGATTGGTCCGCATGGTCTGAGCTTACACCACGACACCAGAAATTCATCGACGCCATCCTGAATAGCAACATGCACATCATTGGCACAATGAGAAGCAAAACCGAGACTGATCAGATCACAGATGACCGAGGGAAAAAGAAAGTCGTCAAGTTGGGCATGAAGGCGGAGCAGCGTGAAGGGACCGACTACGAATATACCGTCGTCCTCGACCTGATCCACGACGGTCACTATGCCACAAGCAGCAAGGACCGCACCGGACTATTCGGCGGCGACCCTGAAAAGGTCAGCGAGGCAACAGGCAAGAAGCTGCTGAACTGGTTGAATAGCGGGGCAGAGTTGAAACCTGAACCAACACCGCAATCGCCACCAGCAAACGCTGTCACGCCTACCCCAAAGGATGACACCTACAGCAAGGCACATTCCGCCATCATGGGAGCCAAGACTGCGGACGGACTCCAGAAGATTGCGGACGCTTTAATGATCCGTGTTCAGGAGGGAAAGCTGACTCAGGACGACGGCTCAACATTGCTTGCCCTCTGCGAGTCTCAGCAGGCTGCACTTGGCATCAAGCAGAAGGAACCAGCACCGATCTAACCGCCCACGCAGCAGGGCACATGATATGCCGGTTTCTGGTCCGGATGATAGTTGGCGGTATCCACTCCTGCACGCGAAATCGAAACAAAGCCAGAACACACCGGGAATGGTTGGCGACGGCATCATTAGCCGTTTGGGTAGCTCCCCGCCGCTGGTTCAATTCCGGCACCCGGAATGGTTCAGAAACGGATATTCACACTCTTGCGGAAAGGACTCCCTCATGGGCAGTCGTAGCCATTTTGAGCAACTTGCACCGTCCAGCCTTCGACCTTACAGCCTGAATAAAGCTGTCTTTGGTGAGATGGATCGAGACCTGAACCCGGAGTTTATCGCGGCGGTCGGCAGAGGCATCGACAATAACACGCTGACACCCTGCACCGTCACATCGAAAAACATGATCCTGTCAGGACATCGCCGGATTGCTGCTGCCATCAAACTTGGCAAGAAGATGATTCCATGCCAAGTAGTTCACGAAGAGAACTCAGACGTTCTGAATGAAATATGGGCCGACGCAAACCGTAACCGGGAAATGACGAACGAGCAACGTGGCCGATATTACGCCGCACTGAAAGAAATCGAGATCAAACGCGGACGAGTGACGCCTGATTCTGATTCGGCGCTGAAATCAGCGCCGAATGAAGATCGACCGGACGGGCAGATCAAAAAGGATTCACAGCAGACTGCGGCAGACGCGGCAGGATTCGGAAGCCGGTACAAGGCAGAGACCGTTTCCAAAGTAGTCGATACGATCGACAAGCTGGAAGAACAGGGCGAGACAACTAAGGCCAACGAACTCCGCGAAGTGCTGGAGACTAAGCCAGCGGCAGCAGCATTGCGGGCGGCTCAGGAAGTGATTCCGCCAGAACCGAAACAGCGATCTGCAAAGCCGGTCGATACTGATGCTACTCCCGACGAGGACGAGGAGCGGGTATGGAAGAAGTCCGACGCTACGAAGTTTCGGGCGGCATTCCAGACGATTATCAGGACCATCGACCGAGGGGCGGAACTCGATCAATTGACGGTCGGAGAACATGCAGCATTCCTCAGCGTGTTCAAGAAGTTCGGTAACGATTGGCAGAAACTATTCTCAGAGCAGGAGTGGTTGTGATGCAAGGTTTCTGGCCTCATCAGATTTACGGTGTCAACGAAGTGCGGCGGCTCATGGCGGCTGGACGACGACGCATCTGTCTGTGCAGTCCTACAGGCGGCGGTAAGTCTAAGATGATGATGCAAATTGCAGAGGACGCCCTATCCGATGGAAAGCGGGTTTTGCAATTAGCATCACGTCGCTGGTTGCTCGACCAGCTTTACAAGGGTTTGACGAATGACGGTTTCGACGTACGTCAGATGCGAAGTGGAATTCCGGACATCGGGCAGAAACCGTACACGCTTGCCAGTATCCCAACACTGGCGGCACGTAACCTTATGCCATCGGCGGACGTGATCCTCGTTGATGAGGCACACATGAACAAGGCCGATCGTGCGGCTGAACTGCTGAACGGGTATCACGAGCAAGGATCGACCATAATAGGCGTGACAGCAACGCCGCTTGAGATCAGCCATCTGTACGACGATTTGATTCTGGCCGGTTCGCGGTCGGACCTGCGGAAATGCGGGGCACTGGTTCCGGCCCTCGTTTATTCGTGCGGCGAGATGGACACCCAAGATATTAAGCGAACGCCGACAGGTGAATTTAATCTCGGTGAGATCCGCAAAAAGATCTGGACACAGGCTATCTACGCCCGAGTGATCGAAGAACACATCCGAGTTAATCCCGAACTACGACCGGCGATTCTCTTTGCCCCCGGAGTGGAAGAGTCAGTCTGGTTCGTGGATGAATACGCGAAGCGAGGCATCAGGGCAGCACACATCGACGGCGATGATGTTTATTGTGATGGACTGCGAACAAGCAGCAGTCAGGATCGACGAGACGAGATTCTAAACCAACTACGCAGCGGAGAAATCAAAGTCGTTTGTAACCGCTTTGTAATGCGGGAAGGGCTGGACGTTCCGGAATTGCATCATCTGATTCTGGCCACCCCAGTCGGCTCGATCCTGTCACACGCACAGATTGTTGGGCGAGTACTACGAAACCACCCATCCATGCCAACGCGAGACTTTGGCGACGGCAAGCAGCGGCCCTACTGCATCATCACTGACCACGGGGGCAATTGGTGGAGACATCCTTCACCGAATGCGGATCTGGAAGACATCTGGCGTCAATATTACCGCTGCGGATCGGCCAAAGAAGTCACCGACGAACGAATGGACGCACTACGAAACAATCAGGAATCCCCAGGCGATCCACTAACAAAGGAAATCGGCTACGAATGCCCAGCGTGTCACGCCGTCCAAGATTTCCCGCGTACCGGCAACTGTTATTCCTGCGGTCACGATATGAAGGGTAAGAGACGACGAACAGTAATCCAGCGTGACGGCAGTTTGCACGAGGTCACGACGTTGCCAGTCAAACGAGCTAAGAAAGCCAACCTGCCCGATGTTGTTAAAGCATTCGAGCGAGCGTACTGGATGGCGAAGCGAAAGAACGCATCTTTCCGACAGGCAGCAGCATGGATACAGACCGGACACCTCCGAGGGCACGAGCATTTGAAGGGTTGTCAGATACCAAAGGATTTACCGTTCATGCCAGCCAATCGAGCCGACATGAGCAGGCTTGTTAATAGCGTCCCGATGAACCAGTTAATCCGCAAAAATGAAGGAGTGCAACAGTGAAGATCGTTGATACTGGAGGACCGGCATTCCCGTCTGCCTACGGAACAACAAACGGCAATGACGGGCTGACGATGCGGGATTACTTCGCAGGGCAGGCACTTGCGTCATTCGATTGGGCACACAGAGAAACAACATACGAACAAGATGCCCGGCAGTGTTATCAGTTAGCCGATGCCATGATCAAAGCAAGGAGCGGGCATGGACGGCCTACAGGAGAGGCTTAACATTGTTGCGGCTTACTACCTGTCGATCGGACTGTCCATCGTGCCCATCGGAACAGACAAGCGGCCCGTTATTAAATGGGCTGAGCACATAGAGAAACCTCTCCAGAATTGGACGTTTCCGGGTTGCAATATTGCCCTGCTGACGGGACAGTTCAACGGCGTTGTGGTGGCCGATTGTGACAGCGAAGAATCGTACATCGGATGGCTAAAGACGAAGACGCCGACACCGCTCAGAGTGAAGACGAAACGCGGGATGCAGTTTTATTACCGTCATCCCGGCCAGTACATCAAATCAGACAGCCATATCAAAGACCCGTCAGGGTTCAGTTATGACGTTAAAGGAGATAAATCGTATGTCGTCGCACCTCCCAGCTTCAGGGCCGGACACCAGTATCAGTTCTGTGTCTGTAGCAGCAACATTCGCGGAAAGCTTATCCCGTTCAGCGAATTGCCTGTCTTCAATCCTGAATGGAGACCTGAACGGGTGCAGCCGTCAGGAAGCTACGGGGAAAACCTGCCGCCGGGGAGCGTGCGGGACGGCATTAAATACATTCAAAGCATTAGAGCTATTGCAGGTTCCGGGGGAGACAAAGAAACCTACCGAGCAGCCTGCAAATTGATCGAATCCGGCATGAGTGAATCAGAAGCACTGCTGGCCATGCTGGACTGGAACGACAAGAACGCTGATCCACCGTGGACGAAGCAGCAGTTACTCTACAAAGTAAAACGGGCAAAGATGGAGGCAAAGGCATGATCCTTTCTGACATGGATGTCGGGCCATGCTTGCTCGATCTGACGCTGCCGGTCGAACTGGAGAACCGCAACGATGGTCAGGGGCATTCATTCTGGCGTACTGATGCCGACAAAAAACGATTCAACAGAATACTTTTGTCTTACAAACGCAAGCCGTTCCTGATACCAGTATTCATGATAGTGACTCGTGTATTGGGCAAGGGTCAGAAACTTTGGGACTATGACAGCGGCTTCCGTGGATCTTGGAAACAGTTACAGGATGCCCTTGTTGATGCAGGGTGGTTTTATGATGATGGACCCGGACACATTGGAGGAATCTTCTTCCGACAAGACGACAGAGACAGGGCAGCAGGGCCATCCACCAGAATACAAATCTGGCAGTATGGAACAGAGCCAGTCAGAACAAAGCAAGCTAAGCCCGCAACAGGCGGCAGGGGCAAAGTCGGTCTTGTTAAGTCTGCACAGGCAAAGACTCGCCGTAGCAGACGAAAGAAAAGCAAATACAAATAATGCTGTCATCGACGGCAAGTTGAAAGCACTTAACGCGGCATATTTTGGTATCGTGTCGCAATATCCCGAGATTATTTAGAGAGGCAGTTAGTAATGGCAAATTTCAATCAGTTTACTGGCATCGGCACATTGGTTCGAGATGTTGAGATTCAGCAGGTTGGCTCGACATGCGTTGGTAAGACGGCTATCGCAATCAACGAGAAGTACACAACCAAGGCCGGAGAGAAGAAAGAAGACGTTATCTTTCTCGATTGCGTCTTGTGGGGCAAAACTGCCGAGTTAGCTGGAGAGTATCTAGCCAAGGGAAAGCCGGTTCTCTTCGGTGGTCGACTGAAGCAGGAGAACTGGGAAGACAAAAACGGCGGCGGGAAGCGATCCAAGATCGTTTTGAACGTCGATACCATGCAGTTCCTCGGTAGCCCGTCAGGTGGTCAGGAGAGGCCACAACAGGAAGAACCTGCACAACGTCAGCAGCAGAGAACTGCACCAGCAAAGAAGCAGACCTTCTACGACGACGTACCATCTGGCAGCGATGACGTTCCGTTCTAGTGATATCGGAGTGGAACATCCGCTGCTCATTGAGGTCCACGTCAGTTTGTTGTGAAAACGTTGGTGATTTGTTTGAAAACCTACTCCGCTGTTGATTTGAGGTCCACATGACAAAAGAAACACCAAATAGCGACCTAGCGTTTGAGCAGGCCTTCCCCGAAGACTCTCCAGCGGAATTGTGGAGGCTGTCTGCGATGCGTAGCTATCACAACGGGGAGATCCGGCACGTCAATTGGTTCGCGTCGGAGACTGCTGCGTTGGCTCATCGCGACTGGATTAACGCTGGCAGAGGTAGGGTCTTGAGTATCACAAAGTATCGTGCTTGTGAGCAGAGGTAATTGCATCCGCTGTTCCTCAAAACATTGGAGTTTTCAATGCGGGTAATCATCGCAGGCGGTCGGGAAGTGACTGGAGAAAAGGCCGACGAACTGGTCCGTGAAGCAATCTCGAAAAGCGGTTGGGCTGGAAAGATTACCAAGATTATTCACGGAGCAGCGTCAGGCGTCGATTCAGCCGCACACAGGGTTTGTGATGGTCTTTGGCCAGTCAAGCCGGTTCCTGCTGACTGGAAGGCTCACGGAAGGGCTGCGGGGCCAATTCGAAACAGACAGATGGCAGGAATGGCTGATGCTCTGATTGCTGTCTGGGATGGCAAGAGTCGTGGAACAAGAAACATGATCGAGACAGCGGCCAGTGCAGGGCTGGATTTCTACATTCACCGGTATGAAAGCTGAAAAATGAGTCCAGCAAAACTACAGACGCCGGAAGAAATGCTTGAGCGATGGCAGGGTGTCGCATGCTCCTGTGATCCGGATGTCGGGCATTTGTGCGAAGTGTGCCATGATATTCAGGTAGTGCGAGAACTGTTGGTTTACAAACAAGCGATGGACAGCATGGCGGCCCAATTCGTTCATCCGAAGACGACCGGAATGGAATTGGCAAAGTCTCAGTTGGGGAGAGCGTGATGGGTTCACGAACGAAAATGGATGTTGAGATAACGCCAATTCGTGGCGATGTCGTCGACATCAAGGAATGGATTATCGACGAAGTGACAGGCGGAGAATTTCAACATGAATCCATGTTGCGAGTTGTCGCCGTTCACGAGGATCGCGTTTGGCTCAAGGAATACGGCAAGGGCCATGCGTTGATTCCATCAAACGTGTGGACTAATCGGCTGCAGAAGCCAAAGTCCATGTTTACAGTCGTGCAGTTTGGGAATGAGGGATGCTGACAGAACAAGCCGTCAACGATATCGCCCGTGTCATTCTCGACAACTGGGACGACTGGGAAGCAATCGCTGGGCAGGACGCACAGTCAGCACAAACACCGCAGGCATGGCGGGAAACAATGCTGCGAAACATCACTGAGACAATTCGGAGAGGCTCAATGGCAAAGACAACAGAGATTCGCGGTGCAAACATTCCGAAGACTGGGCACCATGACGCCGGTGCAATTGCTCGGTGTTCGTACTGTGGCCGCTACTCCGATGATCCACGAGCTTTGCAGTACGATCCTCGGGCAACATCAGCAAAGGACTTGCGGTGTGATTGTGGGAAAACTCACGGCTGGTGTGGTTCATTCAAGCCACCACACGCCGGAAGCATTTGGTCAAAGTAACAGCGGAACTTGTAACCTCTGTCCCTGTGAAGTGTGAAAAACATTGGGGATTTAGATGACGACAACAGCAATCAAGGAACGGCCAATCCTGTTCTCCCGGCCAATGGTCAGGGCGATACTGGAAGGCCGGAAGACGCAGACTCGCAGAATCGTCAAGGATGGGCCTGCAATGGATTGCTGCGTCCATTGGAGTGATAACGAAGTCTATCGAAACAGCCGGTGTGGTGAGATGTGTCCCTATGGATTGCCACGTGAGAAACTGTGGGTCCGCGAAACGTGGAGCCCTTCCACAAATTCGATTCCACTGGCAAGAGTTCCGAACGTCGATCACCGAACCGAGTTCCCGGATATTCGCGTCTGGTATTCGTGCGACAACGACAGACCGACATGGGCTGAAACGAACTGGCATCCGTCAATCCACATGCCGCGCTGGGCTTCGCGGATAAATCTGGAGATCGTTTGCATCCGTGTTGAGCGCCTGAACGAGATCAGCCATCACGACGCATTGCAGGAGGGGCTGATTGAATGGAGTGATCCTCCCAGAGTCACGACGCTGCACTACGGATTGAATCGGGCAGACTGCTGGGAAACGTCAGCCCGAGCAGCGTACAAGCGATTGTGGTCGACTATCCATTCCGCCGATGGTCCCAATGGATGGGCCGCAAATCCGTGGGTTTGGGTGGTCGAGTTTAAGGTTGTTTGAAACGTAGGGTGAGCAGCGGAATTCCGTTCCGCCGCTTCCGGTGGAATGACTATCGGTTCTGCACTGCGCTGTCCCTAAGAATTGGGGAAAATATGGCTGAATTGATTATCACAGACGAAGAGAGAGCCTCAGCAACATATCTCGAATGGGATGACGCTTCGATTGGTCGCGGCGTCAAAAAGATCGCGTTGAAAATCGGAGACATCGAAGGTAAACACTCGATTTCGTTTTGTGCTGGTGCGGTGTCGCTGATAACGAAAGCTGTCGACGCTGGCGCAGAAAAGTCTGAGTTTACAGTTGAGGGGTTGGTCGACGATGGCCAGCCTCTCGGGGACTGGAAAGTGACTGTCGAACGAATAGGCTGAGGAGCGGATGCACACTACCGATGGGCGCAATTAGAGTATATCCAGAGTCCAGCGTGGCATGGGATGAGGCGTGGAGGCAGCGACAGCGAGCTGACAATCTGGAAGCAGCCTGCCGGGCTGTCCTGGATGCATTGGAGAAACTTGCGGTTGATGGCGAGATCATTTGGCTTGATCCGCCTCACGTCATGTCCGGAGTTCATGAGTCAGCAATCGAGCGGCTGAAAAGTGTGATAAAAGACTAGAGGAAACTATGGACGCAATCATAACACTGCGAAAGCAGGAAACCTGTCAGGTAATTATTAGAAACGTTCCGGACGATCATCGCAGGCCGCTGTCTGAGTGGCTGGAACTCGCATTGTCAGCGAGGGGCAAGGACTGGGAAGAGGATGATATTGAGGTCGATAGTTTCGAGTTGGTAGAGCCGGGGTCAGACGATCTTCCGGAGGTTGATTTCAGACCGGTGAAGACTATCGGTTGAGCGTTCCGAGTTTACTTTTTGGAGAGTAAAAATGCCGCTTGATTTCGGTGCAAAAGACGTTATCGCAAAACGCATGGCCGATTATGTCGGGCATGGAATGGCAGAAAAGTGTGAAGTGTTCGCGGCCGTCGCCCTGCAGATGATGACCGAGGTTTACAATGCTGGCTACGCGGCCGGGCATCACGATACGGTCGAAGGGTATTACGTCACGGTTCTCGATCGTGACAAAAAGACATATCACTCAGGTGACGTTGAGGCGTTGGTTTCAGAAATGGCGTGACTATCGGATCGTGGTTTCTCTGTTGGGTGCAAAATGATGGATGAAATGAACAGGATCGTTAGAGAGTTTCGGCTGGCACGACTTGCGGCAATGCGTGCAGTCCGTGATCAGTATCCAGTCGGAACGAAAGTGCTGCTGCACAGTGGAGCGGTTCCGGCGACTGTCCAAAGCTACGATGATGTTTGTCCAGATCTCGTGAATCTAATGTTCGAAAACGGCAATGTGTGGACCAAATCAGTCGAGCAGTTCGAGAAAAAGTAAACGCGGTCTGGTACTCCGATAGCAGGGTAGGTGACGCAATGGAATCAGACAAAAAGCTAGTTCGCCGGATGAAGGCGAAATATGTCCGCGTCAAGAAAATGGGCGACAAGTGGACCACCTACCTGCAGATCGATCATCAAGGCTTTTGCGTGGTCGAGCAGACCACGAAGAAGCGGGCGGAGTTTTTCGGTAAGATGCTGGCAATTGCGCTGGCGAGAGTAAACGCGGAGTGACGCTACCTCTGTTGATTTGTGAATCGCGTGCCTTGCGGCGTTAATCAAGGTTGCCGGAGCTTGAGATCGACGGCGGAAAATAGTTTTCTCCGAGGCTGATACCCTTTACGTCAGAAACGATCCCATGCCAACTAAAGCTGAGTTGGGTTGACCGATGGTGCCGGAGAAACAAAGTACACGGGACTCCGGGAGTGTGGTGCGATTTTGGCGGTAATCCGTTAAACGCTGTGGGTTCGACTCCCACCCGGTCAAATGAGTATCGGAATAACTGTCCTCTGTCCCTGTGAAAGAAAAGAAATGCCGAGCGAACAACCTGAGATCAAACTCCCTGAGATGAAACTACCACCACCGAGAACACTAAATTACACGCTGACACTGTCCGACGAAGAGTTCGCATTGCTTGCGGACAGGGGTAATTGCCTGAAGTTCAATCTGTTCATTTCAGCAGGAATTGATGCGGAAGTTTTGTTACAACGACAGGCGGATTGAGTAGCGGATAACCATACCGAGAGTGAGGGTAATTGTGAGCGATGCAAATAAGGTAAAAGCGTGCCCTATCTGCGGGATTCGCATTCAGAACCATTGTTTCCACGATGGGACCGAAGTCTACTCGACGTTAATGCTGGCGTCTGAGTCCATACAGAAGCTGACTGATGAGATCGGACAATTGCAGATCCGCATTGACGAACTGACTGCGGAACGAGATGCGGTAAAGAATCTGTGTGATCATAGCAGGCTAAACGATCACGGCGATGCTTGCTTAGATTGTGGTGCGGTTCGCGTTGACAATGTGTGGCAATGAGCAGCGGTTGACCATCACCGATCGGCAAATGTTCGGAACAGAATCAGCAGAAGATTTGAGTTCGAACGTATAGGTTACTACAGATGTTTTGTGGTGTTATTGATGGGCTTTTAAGGGGCAAGTGTTATGGCAGATTCAAAGAAGATCGTTGCATTAACGGCTGAAAACATCAAACGGCTTTCCGTCGTTCATATTGAGCCAGACGGGAATACGATCTTGATCGGAGGACGCAATGCCCAGGGCAAAAGCAGCGTCCTTGACTCAATCCTCTATGCCATGGGTGGCGCAAGTTCGTTCCCAGATAAGCCTATTCGCAATGGTCAAGAGTCAGCAGAGATCGAGATCGATCTTGGCGACATCGTTGTGAAACGAAGGATCACGAAGTCTGGATCGACTGTTACAGTAAAGACAAAGGACGGGGCGTCGTATGGATCGCCTCAGAAGGTGCTGGACGGTCTGTATTCGAAGCTGAGCTTTGATCCGTTGGCGTTTGCTTCCATGAAGCCAGCAGATCAGACGAAGGCTTTGATGGCGTTGCTCGGGATCGATACCAGTGAATTGGACAAGCAGCACGATAGCCTTTACGAAGAGCGGACCGGAGTCAATCGGCTGCTGAAAGAGGCTGAAGGCGATCTGGATCGTTGTGAAGAGATCCTGATTGAAGTGCCGGCGACTCGTCCGGAGGTCTCTGAGATCAGTCAACGGCTGGAAGCGGCGATCGAAACAAACGCGGCTCTTGATCGTGAGTCTGAAAAGATCGAAAACCTGAAGGCCGACATTGCGGAACGTCAGGGTGAGATTGAAACTCTGGAAGGCAGCCTGCGTTGCACGAAAGAAGATCTTGCGGAAGAACTGGATATTCTGTCTCGCACAATCGACAGCGCAAGGGAAGCGGATCGTATTCGTCATCTTCGCGAATTGGAAGAACTGACGGCACGTCATACCCGAGAAAATAACGATCGCGAACAGCGGTTTGATGCAGACTGCAACCGAACTCGCCAGTCGGCTCAGGAACGTGAGATCAGCCTATTGAACCAAGTTGCTTCGCTGAAGGCCGCCAATGAGCGAGATGCGGCGTTGCTCGGTGGTGAGTCGGATAATGAAAGAATCGATGTTGCGGCTATTCGCGAAGAACTGGCAAAGGCGTCTGAGTTGCAGCATGCGTTCGACGTTTTCGAAGACCGGAAACAGAAGCAGTTGAAGTACGACAATCGTCTGGAAGAGTCTCAGGAACTCACAGATGAGATGGAAGCGATCAAAGATCGGAAGCGCAAGATGCTTGCCGAGGCGAACTATCCGATCCCCGGACTGGCGGTCAGTGAAGATGGCACAGTTCTCTTTGATGGTGTTCCGCTGTCTCAGGCGTCTCGCGCACAGCAGATCAGAACATCGGTTGCTATCGGGATTGCGATGAATCCGAAGCTGAAGGTATTGCTGATCCGTGACGGGAGTCTTCTCGATGAAGACAACCTGAAGTTGGTTGCCGACATGGCGACCGAGCATGATGCTCAGATCTGGATTGAGCGAGTTGGTGACAAGGATGAGTCTGCGATCATCATCGAAGATGGACACATTCGCGATGCGGATCCGGTGGCAGCTGAAGAGCAGGCTGCTGAACCGAAGCCGAAGCGAACTCGCAAGAAAACAGTTAGCGCCGAACAGCCAGCCTAACGTATAGGCTACAATGAGGTTTTGCCGATGATATCGGATTGCGTGTTGAAGTCATTGGCGAGAGAAGTTCGCCAGGCAGTTGGAATTGAACGAACCCCGTCACAGGTCGCAGACTGGTTGATGGGGAACGTCAAGAAGCCTTCAGATCAATTTGTGTTGAAGTTACTGGATGACAGAGATGCTTTGCTTTCTGTCGCGAATTCCATGCGAATAAAGGTGATCGAGGATGCCCCGCCGTCAAGCGAATGGAGTGACTAAAGATTCAGCCGCTGATTGCCAGATTCGCTGGTTGATTCGCCGAGACATGGATGAGGTGATGGCGATCGAGAATGCGAGTTTCCAGTACCCTTGGACTGAGGAAGAGTTTCTGTGCTGTCTGCGGCAGAGGAACTGCATCGGGACTGTTGCGGAAACAAAGTTCAATGTTCGTGGATTCATGATCTACGAACTGAGTAAGCATGCGTTGCGGATACTGAACTTTGCTGTGTCTCCCGATTCACGATGTCAGAGTATCGGGACTCAGATGGTTCAAAGGCTGCTTGATAAGCTCGAGCAGCAGCGCCGGACAACGATCAACCTTGAAGTCCGTGAGACGAACGTTGTGGCTCAGTTGTTCTTCTCGAAGCGTGGCTTCAGGGCTGTTCAGGTCCTGAAGAACCATTACGACGATACGAACGAAGATGCATACCTGATGCGTTACAGGATTGGGGGCTGACGTGACTGTTGGATACTTCGAGATCTATGTTTTCATGGTTGTGTTCGTCTGCATCACAGGTTTCATTGCGGGACTGTTAATGGTTCCTGCTGCTAGGAGAGGGCAATCGATCAGTGAGATGCTTGATTCCCTGATGAGCAATCACACGGCGATAATCTCAATATCAAAGATCGACGAAACATCGCTGAGTGTATCTGTCGTCGCCGACTGGACTGAATACGCCGAGCAGTGTTTTTTTAGTAACACATTGGAGGGTGCAATCGCAATGGCGATTGAGCACAAGGCGAATGCTGAGAAGAGGAAGGCTGCGTGATGCGTACGACGTTGTTTGGCTGGCGAGTCATGGTTTCATGTGCGCCAGATTGGGCTAGGAATGATGGATGGCGGTCGTTTCGCTTCGAGATCTCAAAGCATATCTGTGATCCGCCGCAAGGCGCATGGGGCGTTCATGGTGTTCATTACCGTGGCGTTCGGTTCATGATGTCAGTGTGGGTTCCATTTCATGTTGACCAGTGGAGGTGATCAGTGCTGATTGATGCGATTGTGGGTCACCTTGTCGGTGACTACCTTTTACAGAACGATTGGATGGCATTGAACAAGAAGCGGAGTTCGCTTCATTGCCTTGTTCATTGTCTGGTGTGGACCGCATGCGTTTGCTTGTTCGGTGACATTACCAGTATTGGTGCGGTGATCCTGTTTGTGACTCACTTCATTCAGGACCGAACAAACATCGTCTCTTGGTACATGGATGCGGTCGGCCAGAAGTCTTTTCGGACTGGTGCCTGTGCTCCATGGGCTGCAATCGTCGTGGATAATGTTTTTCACATTGTGACGATTTGGGCAGTGTGTAAGTTTATCTGAAGAATGCTGCGAAGAGCCGGAAGTCCCTAGAACGAATGCCGGACAGCCTTTCCTTGTCGGATAGTGCATAGCAGTCGCAGGTGCCGCGCAAACAACCACGCAAGACCGGTAAGAAATCGCCGCAAATACTCCGCGGTAGGGCTAAGTAAAGAAGCGAGAATAGTGGCTATCGTTCCGGATGGTTGTTGCCACACTTTCCAAGGTTTAACGTATAGGCTATTGAATGAGCGATCATAAGGTCCCGGGAATGATAGCCTGCACCGACTGTGGAGGCATTCCAAGACAGAAGCAAGGTCGTGGATACAACAGAGTCTTTCGTATGGTTGGATCTTGGCCAACGTTCCAGCGAGTGACGTGCCAAACGTGCTGCGGTCGCGGTCTCGTGAAGCTACTGTCACCACCAGCGTTGCCACCGAGCAGAAGCCGGACGGCAACCAGGCCAGAGGTTGTGATCTTGTTGCGACACAAAGGTGGCATAGGTGATTTCGCTGTCATTTATGTTGGTGGCAAGGAGATGGCAGAGATACCGATCCTGAAGGCGCAGTCTTTTGAGGATGGGTTCTTTGAGTCATTAAGATTGGCCGTTCAGGAAGTTGTGGAGGGAACATGCCGTATCTGATTGCGATCGAGGGGATTGATGGTGCCGGCAAGGGCACACAAGCGAAGATCCTAGTGAAGAACCTGCAAGGCTTGGCAATGACGGTCGAGACGATGTCGTTTCCGGCCTATGAGGAGACAGAGGGCGCGAAGCTTGTCGCCAGATACCTGAATGGTGAGTTCGGTGATGTCGCTCCGGAACTGGCTGCCATGATGTTCGCCATGGACCGGTTCGAGAACAGAGATCAGTTGAAATTGAACCTTGAGAGTAACGATGCCGTTGTTCTCGATCGCTACGTGTGGTCGAACATCGCGCATCAGACGGCGAGACTGAAGTATCAGCCAGAGATTGAGGAACACTGGCAGCGGCGGCACTTCCATAATTGGGTGCAGACGATCGAGTTCGACGTATTCAAGCTTCCACGTCCGTCAGTCACCGTATTAGTTGATATCCCGGTGGATCTGGCGATTGAGCGTATCGCTAAGAAGACGGCTCGGTTGTACACGGACAAAGCGGCAGACATGCATGAAGCCGATCATTCGGCATTGCGTATCGCAGCTGATGCTTACCGACAGATGGCGGTTGATCACGAATGGATCGTCGTTTCATCGGTGAAGTCGGATGGAACTCCGAAGACAGTTGATGAAGTCGCCGCTGAGATTCTGCTGAATGTTCTTCGAGCGATGCAGCAGGCTTGGCGGCTGGATCCGCAGTGGGAGTTCAACCGTGTTGATATCGCAAAGGCGATTCATCAGACATGGAGCCAGAATCCTTGGGACAAGTCTTCGGAGGCGTGCCGGCAGGATTCGTTGAATAGTGCTGATGTGGCGATTGCGGAAATGATCAAACAGTTATCACAGAAGGGTGCGTGATGTCATTGGATAAGGGTTTAAAGTGGGGAGTTCTGGACCATGGGCACATTGTGTATATGGATCACATGGGATGCGATGCTGACATTGTGCAGGCGGCTCGGACGTCGTACCAAGAAGGAACGAAGACGATCAGTGATGATAGAACGTTAATCCGGTATCTGTTGCGGCATCGGCACACTACCCCATTTGAAATGGCAGAAATCAAGATTCATATTCGAATCCCGATGGATGCATGGCGGCAGATGGTTCGCCACCGTACTGCAAACATCAATGAGTACAGCACAAGGTATTCACTGGCAATTGACGACTGCCATACGACTCAACCTGATGAATGGCGGTTGCAGGCGACTGACAACAAGCAGGGCAGCAGCGGGTTCCTGCCTGTTGATGAACTCGGGAAGATTTCAGGCAAGCCATTGAGTGAGACAGAACGATGGTTTCACCAGAAGGCCAGAGAGGTCTATCAGGCCAGGATTGATGCGGGCGTGGCGCGTGAGCAGGCTCGCAAAGATCTTCCGCTGAGCACATACACCGAGGCGATCTGGAAGATTGATTTGCACAACCTGCTTCACTTCCTCGGTCTCCGGATGGACTCGCATGCTCAGAAGGAAATTCGCGACTACGCAACCGTCATCGGAGAGAAGATCGTTGCTGTTCTGTTCCCTATCACATGGCAGGCGTTCTTGGACTATCGGCTGAACGCGATGACGTTGACGGCATTGGATATTGCCGTGATTCAGAAGGTGATGGTGAATCACATCGACGATGGTCAGCCGTCGTTCGTACAGTGGATGTCAGGAATGCCGGAAGAGTGGCACGTGAAGCGATGCCGTGAACGCGATGAGTTCTTTGCGAAGATCACGAAGCTGAAGTTGTATTCGGAAGTTGCGGCATCATGAGGCGTAAGAAAACAAAGCCGTCCGGAAACCGGCTGACCGTAACAGCGGAGGGGCTGCGCAAGATCCTGGATGTTCTCGGGGACGAGTTGAAGGGTAGCGTAGATGGGTTTGTTACGGCGACCGTGTTTCTGGACGGCAGTTTATCGTTTCAGTTGAAAGATGGATCGTTGTTGCTTCATGACGACATTGAAGTGTTTCTGGAGGGTGATCATGAGTGATATTCAGATGCCGCCGCTTCCAGAGATTGCTGGCGAACCATGGTCCTTCGGTCAGCCAATAGAGGCTGGTGATTACGAATGGTGGTCTTCGGTTCATTCACTCAGAGAGAACGCTACAACCGTGTATGTCGGTTACTGCGGTGCTATTCACCAGTGGGGACGGGATACGTGGTACAGAAAGATTCCAAATGCGAGCGAGTGGGAACTGAGGATGTTCGATCGTGTTATCCCGAATCGATTCATTGTGAATTCAGAGGGCGTGATTTGCGGAGTCGGCAGATTGTGCAGTCCGTTCGTGGTTGAAGACGGGACTGTGACATCAGAGATTGTCAACTATGGGGCGACAGTCCGACATGGTGCGAAGTTTTCTGAAGTCGTTGCGTGTCTGTATGAACCGTTCTTCTGGCAGCGAGAGGCAATTCTTGTGCGGACGAAATGATGAGGATGAGTCAATGAAACTGCGAATGGAACTTGAGATCGGCGAGTCGGTCTCTTTGTCTGTAACGAAGATGAACGACATTGCTAGGTTGCTTGGCGTGCCGGTCGTTACGAAACTGAACGGCATGGACTTCACGGTGTATCCCGGGAACAGTGCGAAGTTCGTGGTTCAATCCTTAAAGGAACACTTCCGGAAGACGGACGGCGTTGTGAAGCGTGGCAGTGCTGCTGAAGTCATCGATCGGCAGAAGAAGGCTGACGCGATGTTTATTTTGATGGTCAACATGCGAGATGCGAAAGTCAGGATATAGGTTATGACGTGGTTGTCACAGTTGTTCGGCTTGTTCAGAGCGTTTCAACTTTGGGTTGTGATTGCACCATGGGAAGAAGCCCTGCGAGTTCGTCTTGGCAAAGATGCCAGCAGGCTGAAGCCGGGACCACATTTTCGAATCCCGTTTGTAGACCGTATCTTCGTTCAGTCGACGAGACTTCGGCCTTTGTTCGATACGGGGCAAACGGTGGCGACCAGAGACGGCAAGGTTCTGACAGTGTCGTTCACCGTTTACTATTCGATCGCTGACATGCTGAAGTTGTACCATACGGTACAGCAGCCGGAGTCAATGCTGATCGGTCGCTGCCAAGGTGTTATCGCCAAGACAGTGAACTCAACTGAGAGTGCCGTTTTGTTTCCATCGTTGATTGAAGAGTTGGCTTCTAAGACGCTGACTGAACTGGACTGGGGCCTTGGTGATATTCGTGTGGAACTGACGACGTTTGCTTACGTCCGGACAATTCGGCTGATTGACAAAGAGTATCGAACAACCAGTTCAGCAGATGATTTGGAACTTCCGCGGGTTTGATTCGTATTTACAGGGAACAGTGATAATGTCGAAGGCTTCAGAGATTCTTCAGCGTGCGTTCGATGCGGATCCGAATGCGATGCATGCGTTGACGGTGAATCGTGTACCATGCAACCAGCAGTTGGCTGATGATCCGTATGTGATCGTTGACAACCCGCCTGTTCTTGGTCGGATTCATTTCAGTGTTGGGATGATTGGCGTATTGAACGGTGTTCTTGTCGGACTCGATCTTCCGAGGATAGCGTACAAGTTGGACGATGAGGTCGACGCTGAAGGGCGGCATCGATTCCTTGGGTTCTGCGATGTTCCAGGGGATGTTGCAGGTTCAAAGACGAAAGCCTTGTTTGATCGAGTGCTGAAGGAGATCGATTTGAACATGGACGATATCAGCAGTCGTCCTGGGGCTGATGGGTTGCATGCAACGTCTTCTGCTGTGCTTGGTTTGAAGATTGCCAAGATCCTCGTGCAGACAGCAATGTTGGAGCTTTAGAAAGGCTGAACCATGGCGTTTAATTGGGACTGCGATCGTAGGGACCGGTACAACCCGATGGATGATGCTGTCGACAAGAACGATTTCATTGCGACTCAGCAGGCGGTGAACTCGATCGGGTTGTTTGTAACCGGCAGCCATGGCGTGGCGAGAATGACTCGGGCTGAGTTTGCCGGTCTTCTGAGGGTATTGGCTGATAGCTTTGATAGGGATTGAGTTCGATGAGTCAGTTTACAAACGGGTTTCTGTTCACGTCCGGCGGCATCGCTGCGGTTCTGTGTATGTTCGCTGTGGCGGCATTATGTGAGTTCATCGGGAAGATGATGACCAGCAGCGGGCGAGAAGAGATTGATAACGCCATTGTTGCCAATGCGGAGTATATCTGTGCTCTGGCTGACCGGATGGCTGAACGTCGTTCTGAGATCAAATGAGCATTCAGTGGCAACACTCCCTGAATCTGTCACAATGAGACTCGCCGGATAGGCTGATCCCCGACAAGCCGTTGTTCCATCCTCGGTTTCCGGCATTCTCTTTGATGGTGGTATCACTGGTGGAGTGATCCGATGAGTGACGGCATTGTCGTTACCGTGGTCGATCGTGGGCGCACGTACCTTTATCTTCGGTACATTGACCCCGTCGACGGGAAGACGCGAGAGAAGTCCTCGGGACTGAGTGACTGGAAGGCAGCTGAGAAGGCAGCCTGGAAGTGGCAGGAAGAACTGAACTCCGGCGGTGGTGTTCACGTTGGCGTCATGAAGTGGGAAGCCTTCCGGCTGGAGTTCACGACTCAGTACCTGTCCAATTGGAGCGATCGGTACGCCAGCAACGTTGAGGGTTCGCTGAACGTGATTCAGGAACTGATGTCGCCAGATACGCTGACTCGTATCAATGATGCCTGGATATCTCGGTTCCACCTATTGGCGAAGAAGCGGGGCGTTGCGTCTGCCACCGTCAAGAAGTATTTCCAGCATCTTCAGACTGCAATGAACTGGGCGAAGGAACGCGGGTATATCAAAGTCGTTCCGGTACTGTCGAAGCGGGTGAAGGCAACCACGAAGGGCGGCAAGCTGATGAAAGGTCGCCCGATCACCGGAGAAGAGTTCGACCGAATGCTGGAAGCCGTCAGACCGGCCCTATTGGCTGAGGTAGCCACGAAGACAGGGAAGAAGCCGTCTGGAGCCGTCAAACGAGCGCCACGGGCCGCTAATGAGTTCGTGGTGGATTCTGCTGAGGCATCGTTGCGGTATCTGCTGAGAGGTCTCTGGCTGTCTGGATTGCGGCTCGGGGAGGCATTGAGCCTGACGTGGGACCAATGGGCCGACGGGATCCGGGTTAGGGTTGATGGGAAACGAGACGTCTGCCTGATGATCGACGGGGAAAACCAGAAGAACCGGAAGACTCAGGTTTATCCGGTGGTCGATGAGTTCGGGGAGTTTTTGCTGGAGACTCCCGAGGATGAGCGTATAGGCTCAGTCTTCAACCCGATGGGAATCAATGGGAAGGTGTCTCGCAGGGTGGATACGGTCTCGAACTGGATTGTCGAGATCGGCAAGCAGGCGAACATTAAGGTTGACGAAAAGGGTGGTTCGGAGAAGTTCGCGTCAGCCCATGATCTTCGGCGAGCGTTCGGTACCAGGTGGGCAAAGATTGTCCCGCCGAGCCTGCTTCAACAGCTGATGCGGCATTCGAGCATTGAGACAACGATGAGCTACTACGTTTCGATCACTGCGCGAGACACGATGGACGAGATCAGGCGGCACGTGCGGAAGAATACAGGGGA
Organism: Chloridella minuta; assembly: GCA_032273045.1. Classification (NCBI taxonomy): domain Eukaryota; class Xanthophyceae; order Mischococcales; family Pleurochloridaceae; genus Chloridella; species Chloridella minuta. Next base: position 36,075 of record JAUKPQ010026175.1, read on the forward strand.
TGTGCCTGATTCCAGTGACAAGACAGTTCCGTGACACCTTCGTGACACTTGGCGTGACACCTTGGCTTTTTGAAGCGAACGGGGGATTCGGTTTTGTGCCGAATCCCCCGTATTTCATTGGTGTTATTAAAAGCCGCCGAAAGGACTTGAACCTTCGACCTACGCTTTACGAAAACATCAACAGTGTCGTGATGGTGTCCTGATGATGTCGTAATCGTGCTGTGGAATTGACGGGGTGAGATGCCTTCGGATGCATCGGCGATCGGTTGAGCTTCAATTCCGTGACACTTCCCGTGACAGAAAGGCGTAGGTCTAGTGTGGATGTTGGAAATTGTTTGCTGGCAGACGATATCGAAAATGCGAGCGTTTTGGAGATTCTTTCGTATAGCCTACAAAATGCTGAAAAGAGTCCTTACAGTGTCGTCATTGTGTCGTAATAATGCCTGAACAGTGCAGATGCTTTTCACCACAAAGCGAGGATACAATGGAAGACTACTGCGGATTCGATTTGTCAGGTTGTGCCGTATCTGAAAAGTACGACGGGTTCTGTGCCCGATGGGACGGATTGAGTCTCACAACCCGAGACGGCGTTGTTATCAATGCCCCTGATTGGTTCACGAGTGGCCTTCCTTCTGTAGAGTTGACCGGTGAATTGTGGTGCGGTCGAGGCAAGTTTGAGGTTGTTCAGAGTGTCTGCACAACTGCCATTCCCGACGATCGGTGGTCGAGCGTCAAGTTCATGGTGTTCCGTGGCGAGTCGGTCGGATCGTGTGGTTTCGCTGAGATCGTTCCCCGCTGGGAGTCGTTCGATATTGAAGGCGATCTGGCTGCCATGATCGATGCTGGTGGTGAAGGCTTGGTTATTCGGGACGCTTCAGGAGTTGACTACAAGTACAAGCCAGTTTCCGATGACGATGCTATCGTTGTTGGTCATACGGCAGGGAGTGGCAAGAATGCTGGCAAGTGCGGTGCTTTGATGGTCACTGACCGTCAGGGGCGAGAATTCAAGATTGGCATTGGCCTTCCTGATTCGTTCCGTGCCAATCCTCCGGTTATTGGTTCGGTTATCGAGTTCTCATATCAGGGTCGGACGGCGAATGGCAAGCCTCGGTTTGCATCGTTCACACGGGTTCGTGTTGAACAGAGTCTTGAGATGGCATCCGTTTGATTGTCCGATCCTTCGATAACGCCAGAAACGCAGGTTCGATTCCTGCATCGGGGTTCACCCTTGTTCGTCTAATTGGATAGGACGCTGGCTTCTTCAAATACATCCCAGGGCGGGTAGCCCGATTTACGAGTGGTCCTGAGTGCGTCGACCGGAAAGGACGAACGGACCGAATGTCACTGGAGGGGAATCCGGAAAGCCCCTGAGATTACCACGATACTGCGGCATCGCACGCAAGCCAATGTAGCGATCGCAACCTGAAAGTGCCAGCGTGGCGCGAGGCAAGTCTTTCCGGTTCGTCCCTGACGCCAGAGCCATAAGCGGGGACCGTTGGCGTTTTTGTTTTTCGGCAAGTGATCCTATTGAGGGGCAAGTGATGAAGTACCTGAAGAATGGCAAGGCTGTTGAGGTCGTGTCTGTCCTTCCGGATGGCCAAGGATTCGTGGTTCGCGATTACTTTGAGACATTCGGTGATGTGGACGGCGAACCTGTTCTTGAACTGGACGAACGTGTTCACATTGTGAAGCGGGTTTTCGACAAGGCACCGACTGAGAAGGTTGACGATGCATATATTGAGGCTGAACGAATTCTGGCCGATATCTGTTCTCAGATCTCGGTTGCCCGAAACGAACTCCGCGTTGTTGAGCAGGAACGCAAGGCTGTCCTATCGAAGCTGGAGCAGATGCCGGCACTTAATCGGCTGGAGGCGTGGATTGACGGCAAGGTGACGCACTTCGTGACGCTGAGCTATGGTACGGTCAGCATCCTTCCGAAGGATGCGATGATTTGTGATTCGGATGCTGAAGATAAATGGCAGCGCCCAAAGCGACTAAAGCTGATCACCCTATTCGGTGATTCTGGAGGCAACTTGGCTTGGGGTGCGAATAAGTACCGTGACGGATCAAGCAGTCTTGATAAGGAGTGCCACCTTTGTTGTTCCGAAGAAGAAGCAAAAACGCTGGCTGCGCAGATCATTGACCGTGAGTTGTCGTCTGATCGTGTTGTTTGGCGCAAGGATTTGATTGAGTCTGCCGATCGTATCGGGCATCCAGTTGATTCGAAGCACCGTGATATTGTATCCCAGGAGAACCGGCAGAGGATTCAGAACCAGTTCGATCAGAAAAAGAAGGAACTTGCGGAAGTCGAAAAACAATTACTGGCGTTGAACTCGACTTCTGACGTATAGGCTACATCAACCATTTTGCTGACGTCAACGAAATGGTATTCCCTCGTTCACCACACGAGTAACAATGGAGATTCGAATGAGTACGGCTGCAACGGTCCGCGCGCTGAAGGCGAATGATGAGGACCACGAATTCTATCCGTCTACGGATGAGATCATTCAGAAGGTCGTCTGTGACATGTGTGTTGTTCTGGATGAGTTTCACTATTCCAGACACGAAATGAATTCCGTCTTGGATATCGGCGCGGGTGATGGTCGTGTTTTGAAAGCCATCCAGAAGGGGATGAAGGAACGCAATCCGCATTCACCGTTGATCGAGTGCTATGCGATCGAGAAGGCGATGTTCCATTTGTCGAACATGCCGAAGGATATCACTGTTGTCGGGACAGACTTCGAGCAGCAGGCATTGGCAGACAAGTCTGTTGGTGCCGTCTTCTGCAATCCACCATACAGCGAGTTCGCTGAGTGGACGTTGAAGATCGTGCGCGAGGCGTCAACCCGTTGGATCTATCTGGTGATTCCCCGGCGCTGGCGGGATGATGTCAATATCAAGCGAGCTATTGAATCTCGGCTCGGTGAAGTGACTTCCCTGGGCGAGTTCGACTTTCTGTCAGCTGACCGGAAGGCGAATGCATTCGTCGAAGTGATCCGGATTGAGTTTAGCCATAAAACTGTTGATGCCTTCGACCGAGTCATCGAAGAGATGATGCCGGAACTGGATGTGTTCGATGTTCAGCTGGAAGAGGAAGCCGCGGCAACTCCGAACCGTGAACTATTCGAGGCTGGAACCAATCTGGTTGAAGTGCTGGTCGATTCGTATGACCGCGATTTGATGTCGATGCTGGAGAATTACAAGTCGGCGCTGACAATAAATGTGCGGATCCTGAAGGAACTCGGGGTCTGCAAGGATGGAGTGTTGAAAGCCATCCGGCAGAAGATCTCCGGCCTGAAGCACGAATACTGGAAGACTCTATTCGATGAGATGGGCACGATCAAAACACGGTTGGCGACGAAGCAGCGAAAGGCGTTCCTGCAATCGCTGAAGGACAAGGTTACGATCGATTTCACCGCGAACAACGTTTATTCGATGCTGATCTGGGTGAGCAAGTGGGCGAACGATTACTTCGACGAACAGTTGATTGACCTGTTCCGGACGCTGAGCAATGACAGCAACACGGAGAAGTACAAGAGCAACCAGCGTGTGTGGGTTCAGTCCGGCTGGAGGTACGGCAAGAAGTCCAACTTCAGCGGAGAGGGCGATTGCCAGGCAACGCACTATAAGCTCGAGTATCGGATGGTGATCAGCCATGGCGGAATCTGCGTGAGTCGGTGGAATCCGTCGAATGTCGGATTGTCTGACAGTGCGTTCGATCTTCTGAATGACATTGTGACCGTCGCGAACAATCTTGGTTTCCCATGCAGCGATCACCCTCGCAACTACGAGTGGCGGTCTGGCAGGAAACATGTTCTGAAACTGAACGACGGGAAACCATTGGTTGCTGTGCGAGCATTCCAGAATGGCAACATGCATATGCAGTTCAATCAGAAGTTTATGCTGGCGGTCAATGTCGAAGCAGGCCGGTTGCTGAAGTGGATACGGAATCCGGCAGAAGCGGTTGCTGAGATGCAGGTCACCGGTGAAGAGGCGAAACAGGTTGAAGCGATGTTCGGTTCATCGTTCAGAATCAGTCCGGATGCCGGCATGTTGAGACTGGCAGCCAGTTAAGGAGTCAACCATCGTGAAACTCACAGAACAGCTTGTCCTGGATGTTGTCGAGTTTGGAATGCTGGAGTGGTCGCAGTTTGACTGGAATAACGCGACGTTCAGTGTGAAGGTGCTGAGTGATCGGCATGCATGTTTCCGGTTTGATGGGACGGAAGAACCTCGCGGCGGCAGTACCGACTATCCGCGGTGGTGCGCTGAGGTAAATGGCAGCCGATTCTACCTGCTATCGATTTTCATCCCCGAGTCAATGCGAAATCAGGGGCATGGCGACTCGCTCTATACGGTGATGGAGCATATTGCTGCATCGCTCGGGTGTTCGGAGATCCGGCAGACACCGTCTGGCTGGACTCCGAAGGGTGATACACGCAGGCAGTACCTGCATTGTCGCGGGTGGCTGAATGACGATGTTGGTCAGATCGAAGTCTTCAAACGGCTGGAGGGTTCCGGTGACTAAACGACAGGCGTATGAGGTGATCGCAGAGATTGAGTCAAAGTGGAAGCAACGATGTGGATGCATGATATGGTCGTGGTCGTCTTACCACATTGCTTGGTTGATGGAACGATGGAAGTTCAAGAACCCTGCCGACACGCTGAGACGCACGGAGTTGCTGAAGCGACTGAGCGATAACCTCGTCAGTCGCCAGGAGCGAGGGTTGAGCCTGTCGTGGGCTTACTTCTACTCGGAAGACGTTCGCGAAATGATGATCGGCGCCGGTCTGAGTGGTGCTGAACCAGTTCGGATACCGGTCTGCCATGACAGGGTGATTTTGATCCCAGAAAGGGAAAAGGCATGTTGACTAACGAGTTCATCCAATTGGATGACGATGTTGTGAAGGCCGCTGATGAGTATTTCGAGAAGCTTGTGTTCGAACCGCTGGGCATTACGAAGGATGCGTGGATCGCTGGCGGTTGCCTGCGGGAATGGCTTCAGGAGAAGCGCATCGTTAAGGGTTGCGATATCGACGTGTGGTGTCGCAATGCGAATGAAGTTGAACGGATCCGGAAGGCTGCAAAGGATTCGAAGTGGACGTTGACGGTCGAACTGCCGACGTCGCTGAATTACAAAACGCCAAAGGGTCATTGGGTGCAGATCATCCGGAAGCACTTCTTCAATGGTCCTGTGGAAACTATTGCGGCATTCGACTTTACTGTCTGTGCGTTCGCGCTGACGAATGATGAATCGTTCTGGATGCATCAGTCTAGCCTATTGGACATGGCGATGATGCGGCTGAGGGTTATGGATCTGCAGTTCCCGCAATCGTCTTTGCGGCGAACGTATAAGTACGCAGAGAAGGGGTATCGGATCTGCGGTGGTGAACTCGGCAAGGTTGTTGATGCGATCATTGCTGAGGCAAAGCTGAAAGACCTGGAAGAGGCTGTTGCTCCCCAGGGATCAGAGCAGACGGTGGCTGAAGGATTCTCCGGTGGTGGTCGCTGGAATGGTTTGGATTGATGAAGAAAAATTGATTTCCCGTCCACGCAATTGCCGAATCTTACGTATAGGTTACAACGATGAGTGTGAAGACTAAACAGGTTGGTATTGTGGCTGGCGAGATGCTGCCATTGACAGAGTTCAAAGAACGTGCCGGACTGGCCAGACATGGTTGGGAGGCACTGCTGAGGCGTGCGACGGCTGCCGGATTTGAAATAGCGTTTCGAGACGGGCGTCAGGTCTACGTTGATACTGCTGAATGGGTGAAGTTTTTGAGGAGTGGAAAAAGTGGCGGCTCCAGTGGAACTGGCAAAGTATCTGGCAGCTGCGATCGACGCCCACAAAGAAGCTGAGACTGCTGCAACTGCCTGGGCGAAAGCCAATTGCCCGTTCAAAGACGGTGAAGGTGTTATCTACGGCGGGCAGAAATGTGTCGTGTGGGAAGTCAATGCCAGGCTATTCACTTACGACGATCGTGAACCGGTTGTGATCTGGTATGCGGTATTGGCAGATGAGGGCGGCAACATTTTCAGGGTTAGCGAACTCTGTATGCCGCATCCGAGTGATCTACAGAATTGAAAGGGATGACAGGTGGAACAAACAGCAGTCAAGCATATGACTCGAGGTGAGGCTGAACTTGAGATCAAGCTTGCGGTTGCGAATGCGGGTGCGTCTATCTTCAAACTGTCGGTTGACGATGCCAGTATTACGCTGTCGATCGACATTGAAGGCGAGCAACCGGTACGGAAAGCGAATTACGTTCAGTTCTCCCTGGGGCTGAATCACGTTGGTGTCAATGACATTGTGAGTTGGATCAAACGCATTACGAATCGAGGTATCAATGTCCGTCGTTGAATTCTTTCGCCTGTTTGGCGCTGCTGCGTTTTTGCTGTTGTTCGTCGGTGGCATCATGTTGCAGTTGACTTATGGGTTTTCTGAACAGGAGTTTTAGCCGATGGCTGATCCCGTTCTCGAAACAATCTGCAGCCGACTGGATACCCTCGGTTGGAACAAGTCAACAGTCAGTGTCCACGATAAGTTTGAACACGTCTGGTATCGGCGTTTCCAGTGGGAACCGAAGTGCCAGGACAACATGGACAAGAGTTTCTTCGTCCAATTGCAGTTGTGGGACAATCGCCAATATCCCGGCGGTGATATAAGTTTCTGTTTGGCGATCTACGGCAGGCCGAGCGGTCCTGACATTGGGTCTATTCGGTTCAATTCCAGCGCTCGCGACATTGAATCAATAGAACCGAACGTCGATCGTCTGCTGAAGGCATGGCGAGCGATTCAGGAAGGGGCGACATGATTTGCACCCGATGCGAGGGAACAGGTTTCATCAACCTTCATCAGATACCGTGTGAACAGCGTACTGCGATGGAAGGCAATTTGGTTGCTTCTGTTCCAGTGTGGATCGCGGATCAGACGGAACCAACAGACGTCTCGATTTGCGACTGTTGCGGCGACGGCTCCGGCTGGTACGGCGAACCCGGGCAGCACTATGGAAGTGACGATCCGAGCGGTTCTCGCGGACCGTATCACAACAACGGTGGATTGTGTCAGTGCCATTAAATTGATTGCTGGCAGACAGTTTTTTAGGAGATAAGCGTTGAGTACACTCGGTTCCGAACCCGCGTTTCCTGTTCCCGATCACCCAATACAACCGAATGAGGCATGGCTCGGTCATTACAAGCCGACAGGCGACGGTGTATCAACGCGAATGTATCTGGCTGCCAAGGCGATGCAAGGCATGCTCGCTGGTGGTTCTCGCGTTACAGGGATTGCAGCGTCGGCCTTTGCTGTCGCGGATGACATGTTGGTAGAGATCGACCGCCCTGGGCGTCTAGAGAGGCTCGTAGACGATCTGACGGACCTGAAGGCGGCTGTCGCTTCGTTATTGAAACTGAAGCCTGTATTGGATGACCTGAAGCAATACGTTGACGAGTTTCCCGAAGCCGATCTGGCTGAGGAGAAGGCTTTGATCCGGCTGCATGAACTGGTCGCCAAGACGACTTGACAGAAATCTTTCCAGATTTCGTATAGGCTATATTGACGTGCGGATTCCCGCCGTTAATCTTCCCCGCACAACCGATGGACGATATCGGTGCGAATGAGAACACTTGGCGGTTTCGGCTGCCAACAAAAAGGCCCATGCAGAGGATCGTCCCCTTTGCGTGGGCTTTTTTTGTGCCTACAACTTGATGTGGTGTCTCGATCAGCCACTAACACCGGAAACGGTGAAACGATCGGGCAGACTGGCTGCTGCCAGT
>JAUKPQ010026283.1:0-43816 GCA_032273045.1 Chloridella minuta
CGACGAGCACGAGACTTCGCGCTGTTCATCTGTTTATGGATCTCATCATTGAATGACCAGTGTGACATATGTAGTTGTTAGTTAGTTGTTGTGCAAAGGCTTATGCCTAGCCTGCAACAGAGAGCGTGACTTCTCTGCTGAGTGGCTAATCACTAATCTCCTTCTTTTGTCATTCTCTCCGCGTGTCCTGCCCATACAGTGCCAACACCATAGTGTGCAAGTTCGTCCATTGTAAGCTTGCCCAAGTGGTGCAGTGCTTCAATGATGGCCATTTGTTCCATGAGAGAGAACTCTGACTTTTTTAGTTTTTCGATAGTATTGTTCATAGTTGTTTCTTGTTCTCTGGTTGTCCCAGACTACGAGGTCGGATAACTTGCGCTATCCGGCCCCGTGTGTCTATTACAGGCCCAAGTCGATCTTCTGCGACTTCTTCCATTGGCGATACACCTCGATCAGCTCTTCCAGATTTGACGCGCCGTTGTGACCCGCGTAAGTTCCCCAGCGGTCGCTCAACTCTTGGATCTTCCCATCTGTCAACTTCCCTTCACTGTCCGCTTCACGCAGTTTCTTGATGATTGCATCATCACCATTGCCACGTTCTGCCGGAATGAAGTCAACACCATTAAGCGTGACCTTAGCCTTCACATCAAGAACCAAATTTTTCTGATCTTCGCTAGGCTTCTCTGCACCGAATGCACCTTTGATCTTGCTTTGGACATGATGCGCTGCGACAAATTGAGTGAACAATTTATACACGCGGTCTTTGCCCACGGCTTCAACCACTCCATCCAATGTTTCAGGCCATGCTACGTTCACAGAATAGTCTGTTGCTGCAACTTGTCCGAAGGATTTGATGGCGTAGGTATGTGTAGTTTTCATAGTTTATTGTAGTTTTGGTTTTTAAGCACAGAGGTTAATCCTCTGATCAGAACAAACAAAGACTTGCGCCCCGTTCGTTCTAATCAAAGGATGGGTCACTTTAACATAACCCATCCCTCAATCAACTACTTTCTACTAACCTTCGTGAATCGTCACGATGCGGGCATTACGCCAGTGTGGATCACGCTACTAAAGGCCATCACCTGCCTATTCGCCCTGCACACTACGGAGCTGTCTCCGCGCCCCAACCGTGTAGTCGTTGGTACTCACTGCGAGCTTTCACTCGTCTCAGCGTGGTTCGTAACCCTCTGCTGTACTATACTACCTAAACCTCTCTAAGCAGAAGGGTACCCTTGCCCTCTGGCTCACCCGACCGCAGGTATAGTCCCCAACGCAAAATTTTCGAAAATCGTCCGGAGTGTCCAGAATGCGCCACACAGCCAACACAGGCCGTGCGCTCCAAACAGTGAAGCGCAGAGCGGGCCGGCTAGGTGAGTATAAAAATACAGCTCAGTAGCCAAGCTTCCTTGATACTTATTTTTTGCTAAACTTCAGCTACAAGCTATAATGGTGGATGTTCGCGCGACCTAAAGCCATAACCTGTGAGCCGAAAGGTACGCAAGGATTTATCATCAGATCCCCAAAGCCCACCCCGGCTAAACCTGTATGTCAGTCACAACCACAGTCAATGAAGTAGACTTTCAAGAGCTACACGCACCACCATCAGAACACGATTTTACTTTTGTAGCGTCGCCTGCAGTTGAGTTAGATGTTCTTCCAGAGTTTGATTTACTGGAAGAGGAAGAAGAAAGCGAGGTTCAGCCTGAGCTGCACGGCAGAAAGCCAACAGGCAGGACTGTTATTCAAAAAGAACAACCATGGCACAGGACTGCGGCTTATTTGTTTTCGCAGAACATGACGCAAAAGCAAGTTGCGTTAGCTTGTGGTAAAACTCCTGCAGCGGTCAATTTACTTTTTTCTCAAACGTGGTTTCAAAAGACTGTTGTCGCGTTAATCCATAGCGAGCGTGTAGAAGATAATGCTTTTCATTTATTGCGTAATGCAGCTCCTTCAGCCGCATTGACAGTGATTAACTTAGCGCAGAACTCTGATGGCAAAACCTCTGCAACACTTCAGCTTAAAGCTAGCGAGACTATTCTGACGCGAGTCCTTGGACCAGTCGGTAAAGAGAAGCCATCAGGCTCAGACACTCCAGAAGATACTTATGCTCTAGATGAACTCGAAGAGCAGATCAAAAACATCAAAGCTCAATTAACAATCCTATGATAGAAATTACAACTCCTAACGATGGACGTCTAGATCAACTAGCCTCTATTGCTTCTCAGCTTAACGACTTGCTTGGTTTTAAACGCCAAACACGTAAACCTTCCGGCGGTATCTGGAAAGTTATCGCAGCTACTTCTGGAACCGATAAAGCTTGCACCAACGGTACAACTTATCTTGGTCGGTTTTATCTTCCAGCTCCTGCTATGGCTACTGGTGCTCAATATCTTGTTGGTTCCGTTGGTGGTACTAACAACGTTATTTTGACTCTGTACGATGAAACCGGACGCTTGCTACGTGCAACAGCTAGTACCTTAATCGGCACTGCTGCAAACGTACAGCAGATTCCTTTTGCTACTAACGGCTCAGGCGCAGCTGCAACAACCCTCCAACTTGAACCTGGTTACTACTGGATTGGTCTTACCGCTAACGGTACGACTGCTAAATTCCGTACAGTTCCTGACCATGGCGGTGTTGGTGACAACGTTCTTGGTGGTACAGTAACACAAACCTTTGGCACTATTACTCCAACTGTAACTGTTCCAACAACCTTGACAGCGGATACTGCCCCTGTCGCTTCTCTCTACTAACTTATGACAACTGCCAGATTCTTCGGTGACAACGGTTTTGTAAAATGCCTTCCAGCAGCGTCTGCTCCCGTAGACGACTATTATGGAATCATAGTTTACAGTGACATTACAATAACTTCGGCAATTTTTCAAGAAGGCTATCCGGTTGTGACTGGTCTTCTTAACGGGGTTACTTTGCCGAAGGGTACGTATCCAATGAGGCTGAAGAGTCTGGCAATTTCGTCTGGAGCTTGTTTAGTTTATAAAAACCAATGAACTTCTTCCTAAGCTTAACTGTATTTGGTTCCTCCATGGCCGATGATGACTTGGCTATGGGGCCATTTGTAAATAAGCTGTGGAACGATCTTAGCACTTGGAACGACCTTAGTACTTGGACTGATTAGCTATGCCACTTTCAACAATTGAAAACGGAGATAGCTCGGCTACAGCTAGAGCAGCAATTAATGCTGTTGTTTATCAGTTAAACAATAGCTGGCACGGAGCTGTACAGTTAGTCTTAGGCTCAGCTACTATTTCCGATACCAATGTTGTTACTGGATCACGGATTTTTGTGAACCGTCAGATTGATGGTGGCACTGTTGGCAACGCATACAGTATCGTTATCACAGCAGGGACTGGTTTTACGATTACAAGCAAGACTGGCAACACAACTGTTACAACCGACACTTCAACCGTCAGCTATCTCATCATCAATCCTTAATACCATGAACTCACGTGTTTCTTCTATTCTTAAACGGTTGGATCTTGACGGTGTTAACAAGCCAAAAGCTACACCATCGCATCCGACTAAGTCTCATGTGGTTGTTGCAAAATCAGGTGATCAAGTAAAGACTATTCGATTTGGTCAGCAAGGTGTTTCAGGTTCACCAAAGAAAGAAGGCGAATCATCAGCTGACAAAAATCGTCGAGAGTCTTTTAAAGCTAGGCATGGTGATAACATTGCTAAAGGCAAAATGTCTGCAGCTTATTGGGCAGACAAAGTTAAATGGTAATAACAACTAATCAAACAATTTCATGACTCTTGAATTTACTTTCAGACAAGAACAGTTAGATGCTTTAACTGCATCCACTAACGTATTAAACGCTGCTCTTCCGACCGGATCTGTCGCTTACAGTGTAGAAGATAACTTGAAGTTGCTGGTCAATGGCTTGGTAGAAGAACTCGTTGAGTTTCAATACAAGCAAGCGGTAGAACGTCTTGGAGCCGCAGCCAGAAGCCTGCCTTACACTGAACGGTTGGCTCGTATAGCTGAACTCGAAACTCAACTAAACTAATTCAATGCCTGCTCCAGTTAACAGTATCAACAACGGTAATAGCAGTTTATCTGCTAGAACTAACATAAACGCAGGTATTACGCGTTTAAACGCAACTGGTCAAGTAAAAAGGCAAGGTTTTCAGTTAACGGGGCACAACATCCCAGAAGTGCCTTCAGATCCTGGACAAGAGTATATAGCTCCTAGTGACGCTACTGCTCCACCACCAGTAACTATTCAACTCTATTTGATTACGGATGGTTACGTAACAATTAACACAAACCTAGCTTCTTATACCTTTACGTTTGCTGGAAATGATCCTAATGACGGCACTGTTTGGGTTAATAACGGTTCTAACAATACTGAAGATTTACATAATAATTTTATAGCAGCTTTTAACGCTCAAAGTTCTGCTCTTGGCGTTACAGCCAACTATGCTAGTGGGCTTTTGTATGATATTATTAGAACTGATTCGGGTTCTGCTTCAACGTTAAGTGCTAGTTCAAACGTCTTTGGTACCTCTGGTGGTGGAAATGGGACTGACTATTACGGTGGCCAAGACTACATTGCTCCTACAGATGCAGTTCCAGCATCCGGTGGTATTGTTATACTGCCTATAGGAAACATTGTGTATCCAATAATGATTTTATCTGCGGTTTGTAAAAAAGTAGGCGGAGTGGCAAATCCTACCGTTGTTATTAGGCAAGGTGATAATGCTTATAAATATGTTGTTGCGGTAAATTCAGGAGGAGCTGTAACAGTTATGCCACGCACATACGAGGAATTTGGTTATAATATGTTTAATAATAACAACTATGTCGTATTTCAAGCCGACCCAGGATACGATCCAGATTTAGTTGTTGATTTTGAAATAACTTATGTAGAATCCTAAATCAATGCCTGAACCAATACAACGCACCCTTACTGCTCTTGGTGTTACACCTTGGCAATTGGTTATCATGTTTCTTACAATAGGATTTTACTATGGAGAAGCACAGCCAAGGTTGGCATCAATACCAGAACTTACAACAGCCGTTGCAGAAGTTGGTAAAAATCTGGCAGAACTTCGATCCGATGTAAAAGTTCACGAAGTTCTTATTCGTGGAATCCAAGAAATCAAACAAGATCAAGCTGTAATGCGCCGTGAGATTTCAATAATTGAAGGCAAACTTACACACGTTAAATTCTAAAACCAAAGCCATGAACAAAGCTGAACTAAATATTTTTGCAGTCCGTGACGCTGACTTTGGTTTTGGCATTTTACCGTGGGCTAAAGGTCCGGTGTTTCAGATTAAAAGCAGTTACAAATTTATGGTAGATATTTTAAATGTCTACACTTGGGAATTTGAAATTCCTGCTGGTTACCAGTTTGACAAAGCTTCGATCCCATCATTTTTCTGGGGACCACCATTTAACTACACACCTGACGGTCTTTGCACAGTACCTGCTCTTGAACATGACTTTTTGTGTGACTTACTGAATGGTGGTAGCTGGTGGTTACGTGAACGTCTGCCAGCAACAAAACTAGTTGCACCACCGGCTTCTGTAGTTCATGAGCATTTCCGGCTCAGATTGCTTGAAGAAAATGTTCGTAAAAACAAAGCTAACTTAATGGGCACAGCAGTTCGTTGGTTTGGACCAAAAGGTAAAGCTTATTTCTGGCAAGCAAAATGATCACAATAGTCTTATCCACTATAGCAGCTTTTTTAACTGTAATACTGATTGGTTTTATAGCATTGTTCATAGCTTGCGATAGAGCTGCAAAAGAAGAAGCTAAACAAGATAAAAAGAAAAATGAGCGCAAAACTACCATCACATCTAGTACAAGTTGCTAAAGCTGAAATTGGAACAGCTGAAGTCAACGGTACAAATTGCGGTCCACGTGTTAACGAATACAAAGCTGCAACATGGTTACCTGCTGACAAAGGTTGGGCGTGGTGCGCCGCGTTTGTTTGCTGGTGTATTCGTGAAGCAATGGCAAAAGCTGAGGTTAGTGAAACAGAAACTTTTAAACGTCCACAAACAGCAAGTGCTTGGGACTTTGAAAATTGGTCACTTGCACAAGACTTAAGCACCTCGACTAAAAAACCACACCGTGGTGATATTAGAGCTGGTGACATTGTAATTTTTAAATTTTCTCACATTGGTATAGCTACTTCAGCACCAGATCAAAATGGTGATGTGTCTACAATTGAAGGTAACACTGATGGTAAAGGATCTCGAGAAGGTGGAGCAGTTTTAAAGAAACTTCGTAACATTACCTCAATTCGTTCACGCATTCGTTTTACAGTTTAACAATATGCCATACAATACTTTTCCATTTACATGGTTTAAAAGCTCTTATCGTTTTGTTCCTGAGCAAACCTTTACAGCTACTCTTAAACTAAATACTTATGAAAGATTAGAATTGCCTGGCACTGGTTACTCTAATGTTTTCAAAATAGACGATCAAATCTTTTTAACTGCTTCGACAGCTTATACAACAGCAAACATTCCATACTACATCCGACAAATTGATATAGTAAGTGGAAATACTCAGTTAACAGTTAGAGCAAATCCATCTTACGTAGACACAATTCCAGTTACAAATATTGATTTTGGTCCAACTAACAGTACAGTAAATTTTAGAATTCCTGGCTACGTTTCATTTAACATACCGCTTTCTGGTGTAACTGGACAAGTACCTTCGCTACAAATAACTCCAGCTCAAGCAGAGCCTTTAAGTGGTGATGTTCGTTATATCTTCTACACTTTCTCACGTTTAATCCAATCTCTTTGGGATTCTAAATTACCAACAGAAAAACCTGTAAACGTCCAACTAACTAAAACAGAATATCTTGCTGAAGTTGGAACGATTGGTCAAACATACCAAGGAGATTATTTGTTAAACTACTCGACAACATCTGAATTAAAACCAGAAGCCGTTTAACTTCTGCGCTACAAAGACTGAAGCGAACTATGAACTCTTTTGACACTGCTGAATTACTTAACGACAAGAAAGCTTTGAGCAATGCTCAGCTTTTGTTGTTACGTCAGCAGCGTGAAATGCTAGCTAAAAAGCTGGCGCATAAACAAAAGAATGGATTGTTTTATTATGAACCTACAGATAAGCAAAAAGCTTTTCACGAAGCTGGTGCAAGTCGTAGACGTTACGTTAGAACTGGTAACCGTTGGGGTAAAAGTACTGCAGGGACTGCTGAAGATATTTCTTGGGCTCGTGGTTTTCGTGTTTGGTACCCCGAAGGTGACGAAAGAAGGACGTTAGGTATTCCTAAGCGTGCAGTTAAAGGTGTGTTGCTTGTGCAGGATTGGGATAAAGCTTCTGAAATTTTTACAAACCAACAGCAAGGTGCTGGACTCGGTAAGTTCTTTAAACTTTTACCGGAAGAATGGTTTGCTGGAGTGGAGAAAAACAATACAGGTCAAATCTGTAAGGTTTTAATCAAGAGCATCTATGGTGGGATTTCAATGATTTTTATTGATACTGTGAAATCATTTTTATCTAACCCAGCTGGTCATGAGTCTAGCGACTGGGACTTTATTCATGTAGATGAACCAATCCCAGAAGCTATGTGGGAAGCTCATTCTCGTGGTTTGATCGACCGTGGTGGTTTTGCTTGGTTCTTGTGTACTCCAATTACGGAGATGTGGATCAACGATTACTTCTTTCCTGACGGTCAGATTCGTTCTAAGTTTGATGACGGTTTAGCTATTGTTGGTGAAAGTAAATGGTTAATTACAGGATCAACTTATGACAATACGCATTTATCTGAGGAAGATATTCAACAATTTAAAGCGGATATTCCGAAAGAGCATTGGGAAACTCGAATCTCTGGTAAGCCAAAAGCTCTTAGTGGAACAATCTACACCGAATTTGATCCCAATCTGCATTGTTATAGTGGTGTTCCTTTTGGTTGGACCTCACATACGGAGCCTCCAAGCAATTATACGATACGTGTTGCATTAGATCCGCATGGTATGGCTACACCACATGCTGTAACTTTTTGTGCGACGAGTCCTTTTGGTACAACTTACTTTTATAAAGAGATTTACGAAAGTGTTTTGTCAAAAGTTTTGGCTCAAATGGTGATGCAGCAACTTAGCAATCGTGTACCTCATGTAGTTCTTTGTGATAGGCACGCTTTTGTTGAACATCCAAACGATGGTCGGTGCATGGTTGATGACTTTGAGCTGGAAGGACTTAGTGTTCAGCCAGCAGACAAAGACCTTAGTCGTGGGATCTTAAACGTGCAAGCTAAGTTAGCTGAGCGTGATCGCAGTGGAAGGCCGGTGTTGTTATTTTCGCCAACACTGACAGAGCATATGCGAGAATTTGATCGTTATGTTTTTGATCCTAGAACTGGTAAACCTGCTGCTAAAGCTCCAGATCACATGATGGAAAATCTTTATCGTTTAGTTAATAACGGTTTAGAATATTACGAGCCAGTCTTTTCAACTAGAAGAATTAAGCAAGGCTTGCCAAAGCTTAATCAGTTAGATATGCGAGCAGCTTTTAGGGAACTCAAAGGACGCTCAGGTGTTACTCCGTTTATAACCAATCCTCACAACTACAAACACAGATATGGACCAAGCAATTAAAAAACTTCTGGATCAACCAGAGGTTCCATCAAACATTAAAGACATCTTTGATCGTCTACAAGCTAACCTGTCTCGTTCTCGTGGGATTATGGGTAAAGAGTATCCACGTTGGAAACGTAACATTTCTGTGTATAAAGGTGAGATGCCAAAGACCGAAGGAGACTTAGAAGCTTCTGAAGAAGATGAGCCAGAGCGTTTTGTGGTGCCGTTAACTTTTGCTCAGGTTCAAACTTGTGTAGCCTTTTGGTTTTTGTTAATGACTCAGAATAGAAACTTCTATGAGTTTGAGCAGATTGGTGATGAAGATCGTAACGTTAAAGATCTAGCAGAACTTTTGCTACAAGGTGAGCTTAACGAGAATCAATGGCTAAGTAAGTTTTATCAGTCTTTGTTAGATGCAGCTAGACTTGGTATAACTATCACTAAAGAAACTTGGACTCGTAGCACAGTTTGGCTTCCTGGCAACGAGGCTGATATTCAAAATGTTAACGGAACAAATCTGTTTGACATTATTGATAACGGAGATCGTGAAGTTGTTTCTTTTGAAGGAAACACTATTAACAATATTAGTCCGTTTAAGTTTTTTCCAGATCCTAATCTGCCTCTTGTGCGTTGGCGCGAAGGTACATGGGTAGCTGACGAAGAAGAGTATACAATTAGTTATATTCGTCAAGTAGAACGTAAAGGTTTAATTACTGGTGTTAAACATTTGACACGTATGCACGATCAAGCTTGGCAGAAACGTAGCTCTTTTAACTCGTTTGAAATGCTTTACTCTGAACAAGTTGGTCGTAAACATACTGACACTGACGATGACTATGTTGTAATTTTAGCTGAACATTATGTTTGGCTTAATCCTTCTAAGTATGGTATTGGTGATCAAGATTACGAACTGCTGTACTTAGTTCGCATTGCTAACGATCAGCGTATTGTTTCTATTGAACGTTATGGATACCTTCATAATACTTTCCCGCACAATGTCGGAATTGTTTCACCAGATACCTGTATCAATCTTAGTGCTTCTTTGGCGGATACAATCCATTCTATTCAAGATGTTGTAACGTATCTTATTAACTCTCGAGTTATGGGATTGCGTAAAAACCTTGGACGTAACTTGATTGTTGATCCAACTGTTATTGATGTAGCGTCGTTAGCTAATAACAACGATATTATCACTACAATGCCAGGAGCTCCAAAAAATGGTATTGAGAAATTTGCACATCAGTTACAGTATCGCGACAACACAGCTACAAATCTTAGTGATGCTAGCGAACTTCAACGTTTGTTGTTAATGGTTACTGGTGTTAATGAAAACGCTATGGGTCAAGTTTCTTCTGGTCGTCGTAGCGCAACAGAAAATCGTGCTGCTAATGGCGGCGCAGCGTCTAAAATGCGTATGACTGGAATGCTTTTATGGGATTCTTGCTATGGTCCACAAGGCAAAAAACAACTTTGCAATTTGCGGTACGGTTTGTCTTTTGAGATGTTTAAAAAGTATGTTGGAGATCGTCCAAATCTTGAAGAACTTTATGAGCAGTTTTCTCCATCAGATATTTCTAAACTTATTGGTTCACGTGACGTGTTTATGTTTGAATCAACAATGCCAAGTGAAAAAGGATTCCTGGCTCAAAGCATGCAAGAACTTTTAATCGCAATTATATCCAACCCAAACCTAGCACAGCAATATGACACTGAACAACTTATGGAAGAAATTTATTCTCTCCGTGGTATCCAAACTCGTAGATTTAAACTCTCTCCACAAAGACCTCCCATGGTCCCTCCAGGAGGTCTCGACCAAGGAACTGGTATCGCTCCAGTTATCCCTACAGCCTAATGGCATTTTAACTCAATGGTTTGAAATTGAGCATAAAAGACAAAGAAGTTTATCTGAAGACATTTTAACAACACCAATTTCAAGCATTGGTGAATTCTTAGATCGAGAACAAGTTTTAGGTGCGGTGTCACAAATCAGACTTACTAAAGAGTTATTCAGTCGGCTCTTAATTCAAATACAGACTGAAGTTAAGCGTAGGGAAAAAACAAACAAACATTAAGTAACCAATGTTCATACATCTAAACAAGTTCGGTCTTCGCTCACCAGCTGGAGACGTCACAGAAGCTCAATCACTTTGGGACGATAGTCCTGAAGATGTTATCGTAAACGACGATGTCGTTGTGGAAGATGACTATGATCCAGAGATTCACGATGATCCGGAAAGTCCTGATTATCGCAATCCAAATCCAGTTGTCGATGATCCAACTCCTTCTACTAACGTTGTTTCTACAAGACCAAACAGTGCTGCTTTTGGTCCTGAACACGTTGCCGCTGCTGTTAAAGCTGCACTACAATCTAATCAACAGACACAACAACAAGAACCAGCTTTTGACGAAAAAGCTTTTCGTAAGCAAATTGGTTATCGTGAAGTTACCGAAGCTGATTTGGTTTCTATTCTTGATCCAGAAAGACCAGCTGCTGAACGTGCTGCACTGCTTCAAGGTTTGTTTGATGCTCGTGAAAAATCTGTTATTACAATTGCCAACGCTTTGTTTCAACAGGCACAGGGACAAGTGCAACAAGTTAGCGGGCATCTTAGTGAGCAACGCCGTATTCAAGCCAGATCTAATCTGGTTAATGATACAGTTAAAGCTTATCCAGCACTTAAAGAATATGGAGATTTGCTTCCAGAAATCTTTGAGCAATTGCGTCAGTCTGGTAGTCGACCAGCTACGCCAGACGCAGCAGTTCGGTCTCTTGCGTCGCTAGCGCAAAAGACTATTAAAAAGTACAACAAAGCTTTTTCTTTACAAACTTCTCAGGCCAAGCCTACTCGAGCCATGGCGAGTTCAATCAATACAGGAGGTCCTACAGGTTCTCCAAAACCAGTTAAAACAGAGCCGTTCAATGCGCTTTGGGATTAACTAAGTCAATGAAAAACAACAAAACAAAATAATACTATGTTCGGAATCGGTTCTACTCAAACTCTGGAAGCTCAGAGATTCAATAATGCACGGCGTCGACTTGCTTGGGAAAACCCAACAGGTATGTCGCCACTCATGGCGTTTCTTTCCATGATTGATCAGACAGAAGAAACCAACGTGCCACGCTTTGAAGGCTACGAAGAGCGCTTTAAGTCTCCTCGTTCTACAACTGTGGCAGCTAACTCTGTTGGTCCTTTTGTAACAGTTACTGGTGAAGCTATTGCTGATAGCGGCACTGGAATGACCATCGCTGATGGCGCAACTTTTTACCTTCGAGTTAAAGTTGCTGAAGAGTTTCGCACCCGCGACATTCTTTGGGCCAACGCTTTAACTGTTGCTTCTGGACGTAAGTCCCGTCGTGCAGTTATCACCTCTATCAACACTGAAGATAACACGCTTACTCTTCGTGCGATTGAGGATTGGAGCGGTGTTCGTAACACTTCTGCTAACGTTAACATCAACGTTGCTTCTATCGGTACCACAAGTCCCGAAGGCGACCGTGCTAATGCTGGCGGTGTTAAGTTTCCTGTTGATACTTATAACCAAACCCAGATCTTTCGTACAACGATTGGTCCATTTACTCGTACCGCTCTCAAAGCTGGTATGAAATGGGACAAAACTGGTATCTACAAAAAGGCTGCTAAGGAAGCCCAAGTTCGTCACACAATCCAGCAAGAACTTTCTTTCTTGTTTGGTGAGTTCAAGACTGACATGGTCGCTACTAAAGAAGGCTTTAGTATGCCTGAGCGTAAGATGGGCGGTCTGGTTTGGTATCTTGACCAATGGGATCGCGGAAGCATTGCTAACGGCGGCTTGTTCAACTACCGTCCAGGTGAAGCTGATTTGACCAACGTCGATTGGCGCGATAACGATCAGAAACGTCACATCAACTTTAATGGTGGTAACATCACTATGGATGAGTGGGACGAACTGATGCGCCGTCTGTTTCTTTTCAACTCCTCTAGTGGATTTGAAAAACTTGGTATCTGTGACACCAACTTCTTGCATAACTTTAATAGTTTTGCTAAGCGTGCTGGTCTTGTTGTACGTTCGTACAATGAGAAAGATACAACTTACGGTATGCACATCACATCGTATGAAACTCAGGCTGGTGTTCTCCACTTCAAGACTTCGCCTCTCTTCAACGAGAATCCGATGTTCCGTAATGGTTGTATCATTGCCGACCTTGGCAGCTTAACCTACAGTCCTTTGCAGGACAGTGACACAAGGCTGCTTACCAATCGTCAGCCTAATGACGCCGACTATCGTTTCGATGAGTGGGTGACTGAAGCTGGTCTTAATGTTGAGTTCCCAGAACGCAGCATGTACCTTGAAAACCTCGGTAAAATCATCTACTAATTATGGCTGACCTTACAGAAGCTAACGTAACTATCCTTGATGGTTACCCGTCAAATCTTGGAAATCGTGTAGCAACTACTCGTGAATATTCACTTGTTTTAGCTACTATGGGTTCTGTTGCCAACAAAATTCCAGCTAGCGCGTTGGATCTGAATAAGATCCTTTCGTCTGAAGTTGGAGTTCTTGGAACAAACGCAAGTATTATTACTGCTGTTCCAAGTCTTGATGGCACTCAACTGCTGCTTCGTGCAGCGGGTTCAAATGATCCTGCCGATTATACCGGCACTCTTCGCATCCGTATTACGGGTGTTTAATTAAACAAACAAAAGAAAAAGAAAACTATGCCAAAAGGTTACAATCTATCGGACGAACCAATGCTTAAAGGTGTTGATGTTCGTGACACTAAAATGCTCAGCACTGAAGCTCGTGAAAACACCATGATGCAAAGTGGAGCGTCCAACCTGACAAAGGACTTCAAGAAAGCTGGAAGTTTTGGTAACCTCGGTAGTCGCGGTTACGGAGCTAACGGCAAAATGGGTAAATAAGCAACCTGAAACTGGACCACTACAATGACACTCTTAGAGATTAGAAAAAAGTTAGCTAGGTATCTGCAACGCTCCCTTGAGGAATTTGCTGCTGATGGTCAAGATTTGCTGATCGAAGCTCTAGAGAATGCTAGACTTAATGCGGAGAAAACCTATAATTGGGAACCTCAGCAGACGTCTTTAGTTGTAGTGGTCCAGCCTACGGGCACAAGCTTAGATACAAGTATTAAAGCTGTGACCGGTGCTTGGATTATGCTTGGTGACGAGCCGTATCCATTGTCTGTAAGAAAGCAGGCAGACATTTTTGTTCGTCAATCAAAACTTCGTAGAGCTAACAATGGTTCTCGATATTTGTCTGATGCTGATTCTGTAACTCCAGGACTTACTAGATCTCAGTATCAGTTAGTTTTTCATGGTAAATTAGCAACTTTAGTTCCTGCACAAACTACTCCAAAAACTATCACGTTAGACATCCAAGAATGGATGGATACTTATCGTGGAAAAGCTGATAGCTATACTGATTGGATGCTAACTCAAGGATCTGATTACTTGTTTTGGCAATCTATCAACGAGTTAAATTTCTTAACTAAAAACTTTATTCCTCGGCAAGAAGGAAATATGGCACCACCTGAGCGTCAAGCAGCAGAAGCTTTGTTAAAACTGCATGATTATGACGCTCATTCATTTAGCCGTGCAATCTATTACAAATAGTCTATGAACGAAGATACTAACTTTAAATCTCTTAGCAGTCAACGTAGTGGTATTCTGGTTATAGAGCACAAGGCTTTTGATCCTGAATTAGCTGGAGCAGAAACAACTACGCTTGAACAACAACTACCACAAGGTAGTGATCTTGACGCTGGTACTTTTGGTATTTTTAAACCATACATTTACAATGAGCGCAATTCTTCTATGTCAAGAAAGCGCTGGACTGTTGTAGATCCTAATGCTTCTGCTATTACTTTTAAACATAGCTTCTTAGAAGACGGTAGTTTAGTGCGTCAAACGCAACAAATTGTTCCAGTAGGAACTCCGATTACTGGCAATATTGTTTCTAGACTTAGTGGACAAAGAGAACGTATTGATGCTTCTAACGAAAAAGTAACTCTTAATTCTTTAGAAAGCTTTCCAGTCATTACTGACTTTGAACAAGCTAATCCTAAATACGAAGGACTTGATATTAAAGTTCAAAAACAAAGAGGTAATTCAAAAGTTCCTTTTGTAGTAACTGGAACTAAAGCTAAAGTAACTTTTAGCACTGCCAGTTTAGTTATGGGTAGTGGAGTTAGATTACGAGTTGCTATTGGTAATGGATCATATCGAGGTGTTTCAACAACAAACGCTACAGCAGCTGGAACTATTACAGGTCCAAACACAGCTTTAGATGGTGTTAGTATTGGTTATGAAATTAGTTCAGTCTCATTAACTACAACAGCTTATTTTAACCACGCTGTTACATACTTATCTTTAATGCTGCCTTTTTGGGTTTTTGCGTATGACGACGTAAATAAAACGTTTACGATTGAACACAAAGATATTGGTGGAGAAAATGTTTTTCAGTTTTTAGCTACTTGGTTTGTTGCTGGTCAAACAACTAATCAGTATGGTCCAATTTATCGTGGAACAGATTCTTACACAGAACTGTATAGTGGACCAACGGACACTGAAGGTTTTAGCGCTTCTGGCGAAACTGAATCTCGTTCAATGATTAGTAAAACCACTGTTACTACTCCAGATGGTTTAGAACAAATTACATTACGCGACTGGGTTCCATCTGTTCAAGCTGAACAAGTATTTAAAAAAGTTGAAATTGTTGGCACTAATGAAGAGCCAGCTAGAAACTATTTAAACATTGGAGTACAAGATAAAAAAATCTCTGCAGGTAAAAAACTTCGTGTAACTTATGCAGTTAATGAATGGATTCCTTTTGTTAGCTACGAGCAAGATCCAGATACTCGTGAAATTGTAACTGTTACTAAAACTGTTAAAGATGCGCAAAGTTACACACCAACGATTGAACCTCGCGTAGATATTTCTGCAGTTCGTATGGATCATCTGCGTGTGATGGAGACTAAGAAAACAATAGCTAGTTCAATTCTATCTGCAGAACAAAGAAACACAAGAAATGTACAATATAAATTCCCAGGCTGGTTAACTCCTGGTCGAGAATTTTATTCACAGCTTCTTTACCGAGCAACAGCTGCTCAAAACTTTGCTTATACAATTGGTGGTTTTATTCAAAAACCTGGTCAAACATTAACTGTGCCAGCTACTGATTTAATTACTTATCATAGTACTCAGCCAACAATGCCGAGTATTTTTCAGTTTTACACTTCATCGTTTAGTGCTCAAGTTGGATTTAACTATAACATTTTAGACGTTTATCTTCAAGCTAGACTTGGACAAAGATCTGTAAGTTTTAACGATTTAATATGCAATAGTACACCAGTTGTTTGGATTGCTTATTTACAGTCTGGAACTTCTGCCGGTCTTGCAATGAATGCGTTAACTCCAACAGCACCATATTGGGTTAGCGGTTCAGCTGGTTCTTGGGCGTTAGATGTTGAGCTGTCATTACCTGAAAGCACTCCAGATGCTTCTACATATATCACTATGATGGAAACAAATTATGAATTTTTAGCCGGTGTAACAATTGAAAAATGGAAATACAACTTATGGAAACAGACACGTACATATATCAAAATGCCCAATTTAATAACTCCGGGAATGGAGCCTATTTAAGGTTTACTAGTATGAATCAAAGCTTAACTAACGAAATACAAGAAAGTGAAGCACCAAAAAAACAACAAGAGTTTCCAAAAATTGACTCAGTTAAAATTGAAACAGATCTAACATGATAACTGCATATGGCCCACTTGACAATTCCGGATTGTCAAAATCTTTCAAAGTTAACGTCAAAGCTTTGAGTATTTTTCATGACGTTTTGGTTAATCCAAAAATTGAAGACAGTGATCACAATATTCTTTATGTGCATGAGCCAGAAGATAAACTTGTAAAGATTTCAAAAACCGCTGAGTTTAAAAGTTTTGAGCATAAAATTGCTTACCACATTTGCCATACTGAACACATAGCTAAATCTACATTAGCAGCTTTAAAAAAGTTTACGCGTGTTTGGACTCCAAGTAGATACTCAGCTAAGATTTTATCTAATGCTGGGTGCGCGGTAGAAATTATACCACACGCTGTAACTAATTTTTCTTTTAGACCTCGTGAAAATAAAGTCTTTAAGTTTTTGCTGATCTTTGATCCAGCTTCCAGAATTCTACGTAAGAATCCATTTGCTGCAATCAAAGCTTTTTCAGAAGCTTTTGGAGATTCTAAAAACGTGCAGTTAACAATTAAGACTAAAAATCTTTCTGAGTCTTATGTTAGAGCGTTAAAAAACCATGGGCCAAGTTCTAACATTTCTTTGCTTAACTTGGATATCTTAGATGAAGAAATGCAACAGCTTTATTGTGAACATGATGCTTTAATTAGTTTGTCTCAGTCTAGTGGATCTAGCTTATCTGCCATTGAAGCTATGGCTAATGGTATGCCGGTTGTGTACACAAATCATGCAGCTTTAACTGAATTTGTTATTGGCTATCCAGTTAAACATAAACTAAAATCAAGTCTTGATGACGTTTATGAAAAAGCTTTAGTAGCTTATCCAGATCCTGTCGATGCAGCTGAAACACTTAAATTGGTGCCAAGCTCTTGCCGTAGACTTAGATCTGTTGCTTTTAGCCAAAGTTTAAACTACACATTTTCCAACCTTGTAAAAACTATTTCCAATGTCTATCCTAATCTGTGATTATCCAAATATAGTTGACGAAGCTTTGTTAGAAGCTTTAACTGTTGACGGTGTGGCTGCTACAATCTTGCCATATGCTACTGAACAACAAGAAATTGTCACTGGTAATGTGTACTCAGCTTTTTTAAACTCGTGTGAACACGTAAATACACATACTGTTTATGTTGTGTTTAGAAGCTTGCCAGACTTTTTTACTCGTTACGTTAAAGATCTTTATGACACAAATGCTATTGAAGTTCCAGAATGGGTTACTTCGTTAGACATTTTTTGGACGTGGCTTTTTGATTCTAATCTGTCTTTAGTTCGTACAGTTTGTAAACTTTGGAAAACTTTTGAACATAGAAGGTTTATGCCAATGGCCAATTTAGTTTCAAGTAAACAATCTTTTACAATTAACGGTTCCACTGTAGTGCTCAGTGAACCACAAAGTCTACCACAAGGACTTAATCAAGCACTAGTTTCAGTAGCCTTAACATTATGATCGGATATCCAATAAAAAACAACTACCAACAGCCAACTTCTCGTCGAGACATGAATCCGTTAGCTCAGATCAATGAGCAGACTACAGCAGCCATGTCTCAACTTGAGCAAATGCAAAAGCTTCGAAGTACTCCTCAAATGCAAGAAGCACAACAGCAAGACAGTCTGCTTCGTAGTCTTGGTGACTTACTACCTCCAGAAGTTATTCAGACAATTTTAGCTTCAAGATTTCCTGAAATGGATCCTGCAGTATTTCAACAAGGCGTAGCTAACAACATGGGTCAAGCTTCTGCAGGGCAACCTGCTGGTGTTTCTCCAGAAATGATGGCCGCTGTTCAACAAATGCTTAAACAACAATAAACAAAAGAAAAAACTATGGCTACACTAGAAGAACTTCAAGCAAAAGCTGATGCAGATCGTGGCAAAGTTGTCGCTACTACACGTAAAGTTGGCGAAACTCAAGCTGAACAAAAAGCTAGAATGGGAACAACTTCGGATGACTTAAACGTATTGTTTGAGAATCAGATGAAATTGTTAAACAAAACAAACGACCAAGGACGATCTAACATACTTCGACGTGATATGTCTGGTAATGTTGTAGACCCAAATGCACCTACTGGCTTAGCTTGGCTAGACGCTATGGGTCCTAATAGTCCTGATCCAGCTCGCCAAGAAATGCTAAGACGTCGAACAGAAGCAGTTAACGCTGATGCTGGATCTCCAGCTTATCGTGCTGCTCTTGGTCGAGATGCTGTTCAAGCACTTAAAGAAAAACAAATGGCTGAAGGAACTCGAACAGCTATGGACGATACTGGCGGCGTTAACAACTATGCTGGACAAGTAGTTAAAACTCCTGGATCTGATGTTCGTGTAGCCTACGGACCAGATGGTCAACCAGTTGGATTCTCTGGAGTATCACAAAGAGACAGACTACCACCAAGTGCTGATGGTGTAGTTTTCTTAGGTCGAGGTGAGGCTGATCCTAAAAAGTTTAATGCTTTTGCTAACAACCTTGCAGCAGATCAATCTGTTATGGATGCTTTTGGTAGAACTAACACACCAAATGGCACTGTAACTGTTGGTGATGTTGAAGATGTTACAACACCGCCAAGTCAAACCGGAACGGCTCAAGGTGCAACAGCTAATGCAACCGCTGCAGATAGAACATTTAGTAAAACTCTACGAACTGGAATTCAAGGTCTAAAAAATAATAATCTTTTAGATGCTTTCCAAGCTGGAACTAATACTGTTGCAGACACAGCTGCTGACTTTATTACTTCTAATCTATATCGAAATCAAGATCCAGCTCAACCATACGATAGTATGGCTAATCTTGGGTTAAAGAATCCAACATTTGGTGGAGATCAGCCAACAGCAATAGACATTCTCCCAGCCTTAGCCACACGTTCCGGTGCTCCAGAAACTCTTGCTAATATTTATCAAGGCATAAGGTCTATGCTTGGATTGGATCAGCCTGACTACAGTATGTTTGATCCAGCAAAAGTAAAAAAAGCATTACAACCCCAACAACCTAAACGTTAATTTATATGGCCCAGACCTTTAAACAAATCTACGATCGCTATCAGGCAAACCAAGATCAACTTGGTGGAATGTCTATACAGGACTTTAGTAAAGTAGCTAACTATGTAACTAATTCTCAAGAGTTTGACTCAGGTCTTACTGAAGGTATCGGAGGTCTTTTAAAGAAGGGCAACTATTGGATTAACGAAGGTGTGGATGCTACCGGATTACCAGAACTTACTGGTGCTCTAGGTCGCTCTGCCTTTGAAACTTTTGGCGCAAGTGGTGACGTTGGTGAACAAGTTGGCGCTAGTACTCCACGTGCTATCGCCAACTTTGTTCCAGCTATGCTTGCAGCCGGAGCAAGTGCACCAGTCGCTTTAGCTGGTTTAGCTGGTGCTGGTGCTTTAGGTGCTCTTGATGCTTACGGTCAAGATGCACCAAATGCTCAAATTGCTGTTGCTGGTCTTGCTCCTGCAGCAGGTATGGGAGCAATGACTTTGGCTAGACCTTTAATTACAGGCGCAGTTGGAAAATTAGCTTCAGTTCCTGGGCTTAATAGGCTTGGTTTTGTTGGCCCGACTGCTGAGCAAAGTGTAGCAACTGCAGCTCAGGCAGCAGCTAGCGCAGGTATTGTTGAAGGTGCACCAATTGTTACTAACGCATTACGAACTATTCCAGAAAAAGTTCTTGGTTATATTGGTGACAACGTTGCAGCTGTAACCGGCATTGAAGTATTAAACAAAGCTCTTGTTGGTAAAAGCTTTGAAGATATTTTCTCTAAAGAAAACATTTTAACTAACGTAGTTGGATCTATTCCTTTTGCAGTTATTGATATTCCAGCTTTAGTTAATCCGCGTGTGATTTCAACTGAAGCTGTATTGTTCCCACGTGAGGTACAAGATACAACAGCACCTTCGCAAGAAAAAATTACTGAGTATCTTACAAAAAGTGCTGCGCTTAAAGATATTCAAGATATGACTGAACGTGGTTATGCTAGAAGTAAACTAGCTGAAGACTATGCTGACGTTTTAGCTGATCCTACTTTTGCACTAATCAACAAAGCTAAGAAGGAAGAGATCACGCGTGTTGCTGTTGAAGAGCCTGAGAATCTTCAAGCAAAAATTGACAATGATGTTAACGAGTTAAGACAAACAATTCAAGAGATTAAAACTCCTGAAGATCTAGATCAATTCTTGTCTACAACAAACGCGTTAGTTAGTGTGCCTAAAACCCATGCACAAGTTAAACAAGAAGTAAACGACTTAATTGACAAAGGCAGCACTGCTGAAGAAGCTTTAGAAACTGTAGCAAACGCCACATTAAATAGTGTGCTTAGTGATCCAGTTAAAATTAAACCTACAAGAGCACCTGACAGTCCAGAAGTTGTTGCGGCTAAAATTGCTGGTGGCTCACTTGGTGGTCGTCCAAAAGGTCAGACAAAGGCCAACATTGAACGGTCTGATAAAATGGTCGAATGGTTTAAAACAGAAGAAGGCAAAGAGGCTGAATCAATCTTTAACGAAATGTACCAAAAGGCTGAAAGTCTTTTACCAAAAGGTATGCCAGAAGAAGCCAAGCGTGATATCTCGACAAGATTTATTAACGGTGTTGGACTATTCATGGAAAAAGGTTTGCACAACAGCTGGGCTGAAAACAAAGGAGCATTTAGAAACGAGCTCTATCGTCAAGCCAGTAAAGCTTGGGATGGTGTCAAAGCTGACGTTAAGCACACAAACCCAGATGGTACCTATGTTAAGTTTGCAACTCCAGAGTTAGCTAAGGCTGAAGCAGATCGTCTAAACAACGAGCTTACTGCAAATCTTGGAGAAAACGATGTGCCTGATATTATTTGGCAGCCGTTAAAATACAACGACAATTACCGTCTGCAAGCGTATCGTAACATTAAAACAGTTTCGATGGACGCTGAAGGTGCTCCTGTGGTCGTGGCTGAGCAAACCACTTACAGCCGTTTCCAAGACGTATTTGAAGCCCTCGATACCGCAAATCAAAACGTTCTCTCCAAACTTCGGAGCGCAGATAAAACTGGTATTATGGCTAAGCTTGAAGAAGCACACGCTACAGGTACTATTAAATCCGCTGAAGATGTTCAGATGTTTTTGTCTAAGAATACAAAGATGTCTGATGTTCAGTTGATGGAGTCTGATCGTAAATTAACACCAGAGTTACAAGAAGTTGTTACTCCTGTTGTTGAACCTGTTACCCCTGTTGTTAAACCAACGGAGACTAAGCCAGCAAGTAAGTTGTCTTTAGAAGAAGCCAAAGCTAAAGTAGCTGAGTTGAAGGCTAGCAGAGCCAAAGTCGATGAGGCTTTAGACTCCAAAGCTAACGATCCAGATGCTAATGCTTTAAGTCCTGTGATACTTAAAGAGACTGTTAAATGGATTCAAAACATTAACATCGAGCAGGTTACTGCAATACTTAGACAGGCTCCATTGTTACGTAAACAACTACAAGACTCTGGCAAAACTGCTACGTTGACTGATGTTGTTGAAACAATTACAGCATTAACCAGTGATCCTAAAAACATTGCCGCGACAAAAGAGTTTGTTGCTGTTGCAAAAGTTATGATGGATAAGTCTAAAAAAGCGCCTGCAGTTGTAGCTAAGAATGGAGCCGAAGCTCTAGCACCTAAACCAGAAACTAAGCCTGTTGTAACTGAGTCTATTGATGGCGAGGTTGCTTTCAGGATGGCTGAGCTTAGAAAGATCTATGATGTTTTACCTGACGGTGCTAAAAAGGTTTGGGGTGAAGATTTCTTAACTAGAGCTGAAGAGTATTTTAGAACTGGTGATTTTGCACTGATGCAAGGTAGGCCAAAGGCTGCTATGAATCGTGTTGGTGAAGTGTCACAGTTAAAATACGATCCAACAGCTGTGTCTGAAGCTCCAGCACCTGAAGCAGTACAAGCACGTCCATTGTTTGTAGGTGAAAAAGCTGGCTTGACAGAAGCTAATAAAAGTAGTTTAGCTAAAGCTGTTGAACTAGCAAAAGGGGCTACTGATTATTTTGGTTTGACTTTAGCTGATCGTAAATCTATCTGGGATAAAACTGGTTGGTTGCTTGGCCCAGAAGGTCAATGGAGGTTTGCTATTGACGATTCTAAGTCTAGCTTTAGTAAAGCTTTCTCAGAAGTAGTTGCTATGGTGAAAGGTCAAGTGGGTGGTGGGATGTCTAAAAAGCTTTCTACTATTTTCAATCACGAGCAACTGTTTAATCTTTATCCTGAACTAAAAGGATTACAGGTAGAGGTGTTTAATGACACAGCTCCAAACAGTGAAAACGGATACTATGACCCAGTAAATTCGGTTATTGGTCTAAACATTGCTGGAAATAAATCCGCAGAGTTTCATCGTGGAATTTTGTTACACGAGATTCAACATGTAATTCAAGGGATTGAAGGCTTTGCTCGTGGTGATAATCCAATGACCATTAACGAATCCACGCCAGGGTATGCAGAAAAAGTTAACTTCTTTTTAAGCAAAGGCTTTGATGCAACAGCTGCCAGTGAAGAAGCTAAATACTCTTTGTATTTAAAATCTTTTGGAGAAGTCGAGGCTAACGAAACAATGAGTAGGTTAAACTATTCTCCAGAAGAATTAAAGTTTAAACTGCCTTATGCTCGTGATGACGGTCTTAGCTGGCGTATTCTTCGTCAGGACGGTACAAGCTTTTCTATCTCAAGTGACGCGCCTAGAACTCCAATGCAGTTTTCTTTGGAGACTTTAACGCGTTCAGTTTTACTTGATCGTGGCTGGACTCCTGAGTCTATTACTAAAGTAGCTGAGCCTTTTGTTGCTATGCTTAAACGTTATTTGCCACTTGACGGTGTGCAGTTTGGCCGTCTGATTGATGATCGGGTTTATGGTAACGGGGAACTTTTAGGTTTGTCTACTGTCAACGGGTTGTCACGTAAGATTTATTTGGCAGCTTCTAAAAGTTCAACTAAGCTGGGTCAAGATGAACAGTTGCTGAGTTGGGGATTAAATCTTGCACATGAAGTTGGTCACGGTATTGAACAAGCTGCTATGAATGGCTTGTTAAATAAGTCGGCAATGGAGTCAAGAACTAACTTTAGAACTTGGGCATTAGAGAATAGTCAAGATTGGAATAGCGTGTTGAAAGAGTTTTCAGCGATGCTACCTGACAATGTTTCTAAGCTGCCTGAAATGCTAGAAATGACTAATCCAAAAAACGTAGAAGAGTTTGAAGCTTCTGCGCATGCTTTGTGGGCAATGGGACAAATGGGAATCAAAGGTGACCTTGTTGGTTTTGCTGCAACAAGTCCTCAGCCAGTTAGGAATTGGTTTAGAACTTTGGCTAAGTATGGACGAGATTTACTCGGTTCCGTAAAGTCTGCATTGTTCCAAATGCCTTTTGAAGCTTCTACAAAAAATACAGAAGCTGTTAAAAGAGTTGTAAATTATTTTGACTCAATCCAATCTTCTACAAAGAAAGCTTACGAGATTCTGGCAGACACTTCTTCCATGCTTGGAATAGATTCTCAAGGTTTATCTCCACTAAGACTTAGCGAATTAAATTTTGGTGCTGATGGTAAGATCTCTTTTAGAGGTGACGAAGGTCGGCCAATGATGATTGGTGAAACTCCTGAGGCATCAGGAAAGAAGATGCTTAATTTTGCTTCTAGGTCTATGGTCTATCTAGAACAATTAGCAGCAAGATATCCACAAGTTGCAGATATGGCTTATGCAGTTTTAAACACAACTTCTACTGCTAAGTCTTTTGTTTCTACTTCAATGGAACCAATCTTTGGTAAGTACAATTCAAATACTGGTAAAACTGAGATTGATCCTAGTCGCCGCCCGTATCTTAAAATGCTGGCTGGTGAAACTCGTGTGCAACAAGTCATGAGTGACATTCATCGTTGGTCAAATCAAAACAAAATGGTTTTTCCTATTGATCAACCCAGTAAGGTTAGTAACAAGTTAGCTGCAAAATTAAGTGCTCTGTCTGGTGAAGAGTTAAAAGCTGTTAAACTTTGGCACGCTTCGCAACAAAAGTCTGGTGAGTTAGTTACTGAACAAGTTATAGCCACATCAACTTCTAATATTAGCTATGCTATCGCCAATGCTGTTAGGACAATGTTGCCAGATGTCAATGCAATTAAAATTGTAGACGAAGCTATTGCAGCTGCTCGTGAGGTGGATCCTATCAAACAACAAGCAATGAAGGTCAACTGGGTCAACGCAATTAAAACTGGTGATGCTGTTAAAGATCAAGAAAATTATGTCTTTATTGATTCACTAGTTAACGAATCTGTTAAAGCCGTTAATCAGTTTTCTAAAAGATTGAAAGATCGTCCATGGTATACTCCAGAAATTAGAACTGGAACACACTTGTTACGTACTTACGATACTAATGGTAAACAGATTAGTGTAGACGGTTATAGTACTAAGTCTGAACTTGATATGTTAACAACAACGTTGAAAGCTCGAGGCGGCGCTAAGTTTGTTTCTAAAAGAAGAACTCAAACTCATGACATTGAATTAGGTCGTGACATGACAGACTCGTTAGAAGCTTTGCAGAATACTATGATTAGAAAGTTGCAAGATGTTTTACCTGCAAACCTTGTTGGTAAAGCTCAAGACTTTGTTGAGCATATGAACCTGCAAGGAGAAGTGTCTAGGCTTAATCAAGCTCATTTAGCTACACCAAGTGTTGGTACTAGACGGTTAGCTGAAGGTCGTGAGAACCTTAACATGGTTGCAGGTTGGCAAAACTACGTCAATACAATGGGACGTGTGCTAGCTAATCAAACAGCTAGAGCTAAAATGCGTTACGAGTTAACTGATCCAAAATTAAAAACTGGTGAATACGCTGCACAGATAAATCAAATCGAACAAACCTTTAAGAACTATCTTGAGCCTGACAGCGATCTTGCTAGAGGATTGACTAAGATTAATGCTGTATATCACTTAGGTTTTAACATACCAACGCATATCGCTGAGTTGTCACAAGGTTTGTCTACTGTGTTGCCGCAGATAATTTTCCAAACTGGAAGTGTTATGCAAGGCACTAAAATGCTGGGTAGTGTTGCTAAAGAGCTAGCTGGTTTTTATGCTAAGAAAACTGCTGGCAAACTTATGGGCAAAGACGAGTGGACTAAATGGAGCAACTTACAAGAACGCGAAATGCTTGAAGTGTTAGCTAGGCGTGGACGACTTGAACAACACAATTTGATGGAAAGCATCAATGAAGAGTTAACAAGTAATCTTTCACTAGGTAATACAGCACAGAAAGGTTTGCTTGCTCAATCAATAGATATGGCTACAACACCTTTAAAAGTCTTTGCAGATACCTCAATGGATATCTATGGAAGCTTTACACGTTGGAACTCTCGAGTTGCTGCATTGTCTGGTTATCGTTTAGCTAAAAGTCAAGGTAAGACTCACACAGAAGCTATTGAATCTGCTGAAAGATTTTTAGTAGAAACTACTTTTGCTGGTGGTCGAGCAAGCCGTCCGCCTGAGTTTTATAAGAACTCAACTGTAGGTGCGGTACTTTACTCGCTACAAAGGTACAGTCTTAGTTGGATGTCAATGTATGCTACACACTTAAAAGGTGCGTTTGCTGACCCAGCAGCGTTAATGCAGGCTGGACAAGGCTCACGCAGTAACCACGCTAAAGCGTTAGCTACTATGAGTTTGGTTCAGTTTGGTTTAGCTGGAGCTTTAGGATTACCCTTTGTGTCTCCGTTGTTAACTCTACTTGAAGACCGTTTAGGTTTAGATATTCGTGGAAGAGCTTATAGTAAACTTTCAGAAATACTTGATGAAGACGGTGTAGATGGTGGTTACATGTCTGATATGTTTATGCGCGGTGGAGCCAATGCTTTACTTGAACGTGTAGGTGTGCCAGTAGACTTTGGATCTAGGTTTAACTTATCTGGTTTGCCTGGCATGAATGAGTTTAATGGTTTCGATCCTGGACGTGTGTTTGGACCAACTGCAAACGTAGCAAATGCTGTGTTTACTGGAGCGACAAGTGCATTGACTGGAGATACCTTAGGCTTATCCAAATCTGTAGCTCCTGTTGGTTTACGCAAAGCTGTTGAATACTTTGTTCATGGTGACGCCGTAACTTCAAAAGGTTCTCGTTTAGGTTTGCAAGGAGCAGAAGCAGCCATGTATGCTTTTGGTGCTACACCAAGAAGGATTGGCAAAGCTCGTGATGCCGAACGTATTTTGGAAAATCAACGTCAAGAAAGATTGGATAAGACTAACAAAGCTGCTAACGAAATTGCACAGTTAATTGAAACAGATCCAGCTAAGGCTAGGCAGAAGTTTCAAGAACACGTAGCGAGTGGTTTAGAAGCTGGCACACTAGAAAGAGAAGCCAAGAAAAGTTACCAAGCATTTGCTAGACAGGTAGCTGAGGCTTCAGTAGCTAGGAACTTCCCAAAAGATATTCGTGATAACATTGCAGCCCCAGACAGAAAAAGGGCAGGTGAGACACTCCAATCAATGGGTGTTCAACTGCCCCCTTCTACAAACGTCGATCAAGCTAATCTGTTTAATATGATTATGCAATCTTTAGGACAAAAGACTACACAGTCAAGATTAAAGTCAGCACGTCAACAAGCTCAGTGGAAAGACCAATTAGGAAGTCCTTTCTAAAGAACCTTAAAATAAAGAAGCCACAGGATACAAAATGTCCTGTGGTTTTTTATTCTTTAGATCCTAACTTCTTAAAGTTTTCTGCTGTAGTAATGTATTGACCTGGCGCACCTTTTAAACTAAATAGCGCACTAAGTCTACCC
Organism: Chloridella minuta; assembly: GCA_032273045.1. NCBI lineage: Eukaryota > Xanthophyceae > Mischococcales > Pleurochloridaceae > Chloridella > Chloridella minuta. The sequence continues at coordinate 27,106 of JAUKPQ010026283.1, forward strand.
ATAGTTGCTTCGTCTTTTAAGATCGCAGTGATCTCTGCAACCGTAGCATCTTTGTTAAACAAAGAATAAATGGTTTTAATATTTACTACTTGGTTTTTAGAGCGTTCAACCATTGTGTAGATCTGTTGTGCAATAGCTGCTAGTTGATTTCTACCAGCACCTTCGAACAACAATGATCCACCTTTCTCAACAGAAGTAACTAAATCGTAAGCTTTTTGAATGTTCTCAGCAGTTAAGACTAAAGAGTCTGTGTGATCACTGAGCCAAAGAAGCATAGCAACTTTGATGATGTATTCTGGTTTAGTTTCTAAAAACTGTTTTAAGATTGTGCTCGTCTCTCTACGCTTTTGTTTCCATATCTTTTCATAAAGCTCAATATATAAGTTACGTGCTTCTTGTTGCCAAGCAAACTCGCCGTTGATATTTTGAACTTTAATACCGTGTGCCACCATAGCTTTGAAGGCGTTCTGTTGTTCTTCGGTTACATCTGGAAAAGCAATCGGAGCTTCTGCTAGATCACCCATAACGAACAAACACCTACGAGTCATACCAGATGAAATGATTTTAAGTGACTGTAAAGTTTTTACTGTGTCACTTGTCATACATCCAGTGATCGTTATGAACGGTCGCTGAATAGTATGGTCACCTTTGTTCTTGGTTTTCTCTCGCCACTCACGACCGCAATGATCCCACACATCAGTAAAGAAATCAATCATACCGCCAGGGTTTCCACCAGCGTTGATAAGATTGATTAGCTCACTGGCAAAGATACTTAGATGTGAAAAGATAATAGGCTTACCTTCATATTGAAAACTCATCCTACAAGGAGAGTCTTCAGTGGCCATCATCTGAGTCAGAGCTTCTTTAGTTATTGATGCCGGAGCATAAACAATCTTTTTAAACTCTGAAATAACTTTGTGCGACATACGCATTGCAGTTGACTTTTTACTTCCTGGGTCTCCAACTAATACAACATACATATTAGTAAACACAGTGTAAACACCACCGTCAGTCCAGACACGGCCAGATACAAGATTGGATAAAGCTGCTAGACCACTCCAAACATGAAAGACTTTAGGACACTCGTTGCCAGCCGAGTATATGGCATAGTTTTCTAGGAATGAATTCATTTAGTTTGCTACAAAGATTGGAGCGCAGAGTGAACTACGCTGGTTGCTATTCGATTGAACACTCATAACGTGGTTGAGTTGGTATGCCAGAATCAGACAACGTCTCGAAATGAATACGTATTTTAGATGGAGGGTTGTCAAAGTATCTGGCACGCTCAGCGTCAGAGAAACCTGTGCCGACCTCAAAGGTTGTAGTGTTGTCGTCAATGAGGCAGGTTAGTGAACCCATCATGTTAGTGTATTTACCTTCGCCAGGAACAACACCAACAACGTCAACTTCTGTGTCTAGGTATCCTTTACGTTTTAATAAACATTCCCAACGGTTTTGTTTGTTAGAACAGTGTTGAACTATGCCATAAGGTTTGTCGCTTAGTCGATACATGATACCTTCAAAGTGCTGTGCTTTAGCTTTGAGGTAGAATGATTCAGCAAGAAGTCTGTTAGCTTTGATTGTTGGACAATAAAAGATTGGTGACTTAAAGTTTTGCAGAAGCTCTTTTAAAAGTCTAGTGCGTTCGTAGAATGGTGCAAGTGGATCAGTGAGATCCAGCATATCAAAGACCCAGTATTCTAGTCTTGAAGAATTTTCATTATCCATGTTAGCCTTAACTGAAGCTGCTGAGTTTATCTTTTGTAAAGACATTCCATGCAGATAAAGTTCACCGTCTAGAACAAGATGCGATGGGATTGTAGATAGAGCTTTTTTGATGTGCTGAAGTCTTCCGTTCTTCCATAAGATTTCGTCACGTGATTGCATGATTCCTCCTTGGTAAAGCATACGAACGCCGTTGAGTTTTGGTTGGATATGGAACTCGTCTGGATAACGATGACCACGATCTTGGTAAGTAAAAGCAAGCATTGGTTTCATAGTGGAGTAGGCGTGGGTTATTCTGATTTAAAGTTGAACAGATAGAAGGCTCTTGGTATTTCTAGGTTGTGAACTTTGTAAGTTACAACTGAGTATTCTAGGTGGTAGAGTTCGCAGAAAGTTTCAAGTGAGAAGTCAACAAAAACATTTTCGATTGCCCAGTCAACTGGAACTGGAACAGGCTCGTCACTTTCGATTAACTCTTTGATGATTAGCTGGTGCGGATGTTTGAGGCCAGGAAGTTTTGGCTTTGCTTGCTTAGGTATTTCGAAGTATCCCATGAGTGCTTCTTTGATTGTGTTTTCAATTAGAATTTTAAATGAGTGTTTCATAGTGGTGTTTGTTATTCGATTGCAAATGGTAGATTGCCCCAGTCAGTGCCGAAGTGACCTTCAAATGGGATTGTTAGTGTGTAACCTTCGATAGTAATTGGAGTCTTGAAGTAACTAATAAGTTTCTTGATTGCCCATGCTCGCTTTTCAATAGGCCATTGACCAGCTAAGGCATCGTGAATTTGATGTAGTGGCTGAATGATTGGCAAACCGTTGTGCCAGTTTTCTGGATCTTCCCACAGGTTCTTAAGTGCTAACATGGTAGCGTAAGTAGTGTTGTGCTGCGGGAGATGTGAGTAACCAGCGCGTAGAGTTGTAGCTTCTGTTGGTCTAGAGAAGAAACGTCGAGTAGAACCCGACGCACCGGTTAAACGTTTGGAAGATGCTAAGCGTGATGCAATGTCTGAGTGCATAGCTTTGACTCCAGTGTAACGAGCAAGATAAAGTTTTTGCAAAATTTCACAGTCAGAGATAGCTACATAAACAGGATTGCCAGACTTCTTGTAAGATTGAAGCAAGAGGTTAGCAGACATAGTTGGTGGTTTCATGTCGTAGTTAGTTCCGTGTTGAGTAGCTTTGCAAGCATTGTAAAGCCAGCCGCTGGTGTTGAACTCTTTGCACTTGGCTAAAAGATCTTCACGGTTAAGACTGTTGATTGTGGATCTGAAGTTAGCTGATGCTTTCTTGTTACCCTGTGTAGCTTGAATAAACTCTTCATACATAAGGCCGATGATGATAGCTGGTTTAAGACCGAACTGATAGTCTTGTAACATGGTGCTATCACCAGCTAGATGACACATTACAGCAACTGTCCATCCGTCAGCACCAGAAAGATCGCACTCAAAAAAGTCATAGCCTTCGTCAGCACGATAAAGGTAGCGTAATTTCTTAGGGATGGTTTGAAGGTTTGCACCAGAACGTGTAGGAGAGCCTTGGCAAGAAAGACGGCCAGTATCAGTGCCCACAATGTTATAAGAACAACGAACACGGCTATCTTCATCAGCTGTAATTTCAAGAGTTTCACGAATAGAGTCAAGAGCACGGTAACGTAGCATCTGCACTACGACCTGAGGTTTGTTATATTTTCTAAGCAGAGTTAGTAGAGCACCTACGTTAGAGGTAACTTTTTTGATACGAGTTTTTGGATCTGGCTTGTATTGTTTCTCGAACCCTAGCTGATCGTAAAGAAAAGCATTGCATTGTTTTGGCGAGTTAACATTAAGTTCACAGTTAGCTAGTGTATTGATGCGACTTTGTGTGACAGACAGTTGGAAGTTGATTTCAGCTAAAGCGTCAGCAGCTTCTTTAACACGATAGTTAATACCACGAAGTTCTGAGTAAAGAAGTGCTGGAAGCAATTTCATATTAAACTGAAAGTGTTCTAGACTAGAACCCCGCAGAGCTTTTTTGTGAACTTCAGCGATCTCGTAGGTGTAAGCTGCATCTTTTAAACAATAAAGATAATGAGCAGCATTACCAGCTATATGCTTTTCATCTTTGTAGTATGGCCAGCGTGTAGAGATTGAAACTTGAGTCTCTAAAGACTTTGGAAGTTCAGCAAACAACTCCCATCCAGACAGCATGGTGTCCCATACAACTGAACGCAACATACATTTCCACAGCCAGCAGAAAACAAAGTTATCATACAGAGAATTTTGAAGTATCTTGTAGATGCGTGGCTCTTCGGCAATGCGTATAAACTCACGGATTAAAGCTGCTGCATTGATATCTGAGAAGTCCCAAGGGTTTAGAATGAATGCTTCTGTTGGAGAAGTAGCAATACCAACACAAGTAATACCTTTTGCGTTAGCGTATTTGGTACTAGTTGGATTTGGAATACCGCCTTCGATGTCAACTGAGATTGTGTCGCCAGGTTGAATAGCTTTTAACCGATTCATTAAGTCGTCAAACTTAAGATCAGGATAAAGCTTTAAGTCTGGAAGTATAAGCTCAGGACTACAAGCTTCACGTTTGAGACGTCTAAGATCAAACTGAACTAAGACAGCTTTGTCTGTGTCTTTGATAGCTTCTTCTGCGTTGTAAATAGCAATACATTTTTTACCGTAGAATGGTGAAGAAGGCTCGTCACAAACAAACAAACTACCACGATAACAGTCTAGAGTTTTTTCTATGCCAGCTAGTTTTAAAGCTAGACGACCGACTAGAAGTATGATGTTTGGATTGTAAGTTTTAAGATCTCCGTTTAGTTCGATAATGTTTTCAATTACTGTCTCGTTGTTAATTGAAACATTTTCCGTTGTTTGGTTATTGACACAAGCAATATAACATTCTGGCACATTGATGTCAGCTTGTCGAAGAAGTCCTAGTAAGACTGCACCCATTCGATCTGATAGCGGACGTTTTTCTACAAAGTCTGTAGAACTACGTTGACCAAGAATGACGGCTATGTTTGGTCTTGCTGTATCTGTACTGGTAGATTGTATTGGAAGTGATTTGATCATAAAGCAGATTCTTGTTGAATTTCTTTTTCAAGTTGTTTAATACGTTGACCTGCCCAAGCTACCCAGATGAGTTGCTCCGCGTCTAATTCTGGCAAAGCGTTAAGCTCAGCAAGTGTTTGAGTAAACATCTCGTGTTTAGATTTTAAATTGTTTAATAGATTTGACGCATTGCTAAGTTCGACAAATGACTTTTTTGGTTTTCTGTTCATGTATGTTTTGTGATGGTTGAATAAAAAATTAAGCTGCTAAGCTGGTTAAAGCGAAGCAGCCTAAGAAATAGTGTCTGGTAATTATTTAGATTACATAGAGAACTAACAGCAGGCTAAACAAACTCTACTTGTCCACCTGTAATTTCAAGATAAGTGGATTTAACACTTTCATATAATCCAGCAAACTGTTCTTTGTCTTTCTCAACTGACGTAACGTCGATGCCAAGATTGATACCAGCTCTGGTAATAGAACCACCGCCAGCAAAGCAATCTAACATGGTCATGCCAGGAACAATTGCGCTTTCGATAATTGTCTTAGAGATTGAGAATGGTTTGACAAAAGGATTAAGCTGAGCTGAGCGTTCACCTTTAACACTAGCAATCCACCAGTTGGTAGATAGTGGCATACGTAATGTGCACTCACCCTTTTTCAGAACCATAACATACTCGCAAGCTTTGGTAGGGTTGGTATAAGCTGCATCATTTTTAGCTTCGCCAGGCGGCTTCAACCAAAGCAAAGGCCAGTTAACAACTTTGAATCCTGCACGAGTTCCCCACTCAGTCATCTTTTCTTGATGCACAATATCATACCACAAGAACATGTACGAGTTGTTCTTAAGCACGCGGAAAGCTTCTGGCATAAAGCGTTCAAGCAGTTGAAGGTTTTCGTCAACGTCATGCGATTTAACTACAACGTCAATATTGTTAATACCTTTCAGCATGTTCATGTCGATACCAAATGGAGGATCGGCATAGATTAGATTGAAAGATTCTCCAGGTTGTGACTTCATCCACTCTACACAATCAGCGTTGATAACTTTGCTATCAAGGTTAACTTTACCTTTTACCAGTTCAGCAGATACTTGTTGTTGCGCAATTTTAGCTTGCATAGCGTAGGCTAAGTTAAGCTTTGCACCTGTTGGCAAGATGTCAAACGCACCATCTTCATCATCCAGAATATAATTTTGACTGCCAGAAGCAATGGCAACTTGAGTAGGGCTAGGCTTACGCAAAGCTCCACTGTTTGTAGCAGTGCCTGCAACTGCGGGCGCAGAAGCTCCAAGCTTGGTGCGCTCATGTAACAAAGCAACCATAGCTTTTTCTTTACGTGCTAACAAAAGCTTTTGTGCTTGAGTGTAATATTCACAAGCAAGAATCTCAGTGTCTTTTGCAAGAACAGCCTCAGCAACCGGCAAGATGTAACTAACCATTGACGGACCCATTCCTAAGATCTTACCTGTTGCAGCTAGTGTCCATTGACTAGCAGATGCAGCAGCACGTTGTTTCTCGAACATATGCACACGATAGACACCGACAACTTTTTCTGTCCATGTCATTTCCTTGCGACGAAGGTTTTCTTCGATCTCAAGTTTAAGCAACTGCTCCTCGTTCATCGCTTCGCGCAGTGAGTAAGGAATGTTTGCAATACCTAAAGACTTGAAAGCTTGCAAACGATTCCAGCCAGCGATGAGTTCAAACTTTTGCTGAGTCTCATTCCAAGAAACAGTAATAGGATGAATCAAACCTGAGTCTTGAATACTTGGAGCAAGCTCCGTCTTAATATACTTAAGAACTTCAGGAGTGAATACCCTGACGCGTTCTCCAATATAAATGTCGTCGATGGGAAGTGTGCCAGCACCTTGAGCATGCTTGGCTTCTTGTGTTGTAGTTTGATTGAGCATAAAATTTTGTAAAGTTAAAGCGTGTTTTGACGGATGCGCTTCCCCCGTGGTTCGCTACAAACTTCGTAGCGCACTCCTAACTACTAGCGGTCTGTGATAGCTTTGAGTCCAAGAATAGAATTCTTAGGTTCGTAGCCAGCTTCAGTTTTGTCTACTTCAACTTTGGCAAGAACCTCCAAGCCTTTGAGTTCTGCAATAGTTGCAGGATTCAGGCGAGGACGGTTAGTTTTGTCCGTGTTGAAGCAAGCATCGAGGAAGGCGGCGATGTCGTTTTTCCAACGTTCCTGATTGTAGTCAGGGTCTTCGAGACGATCAGCGTTAGGTTGAAGAGGATAGTACTTTGTGATTAAGCACTCTCCACGAGGAACTGTGACACCGGAAGTGGTTACTGCTGGCTCGCTGTTCGAGAAGAAGATGACAAGGTTTTTGCCGGTTTCCTTCTTGTTCAGTTTGATCTTAGCTGTCTTGATGAACAGCACAGCTTTAGGATCTTTTTCCATGATTGGAATGGAGTTGTCGATCCCTCCAAGGTCGATGTCAAAGTCGTTGTCGATTTCAATTGATGTTGGCATTTCGTCTTCGTTGATGTTGTCGGTACTCATGGTATGTTTTGTTTCTTTGTTTTTGGTTTTGTTTGGGTTAGCCGAACCTGGCTAGGGAGTGACACTAATGTGTCAAAATGCAAGAATAGAATCTTGAGGTGGTGGCGATAGTTCGTCAAGACTATCTTGAGAATGCTTAGACCAAGGCTGGACAGAAAGAACTTCTAGTCCATCTAGTTCTAAAGACTCCTGAATCTGTTCGGCAATTCCTGCTAGAGAACTGCCTTGGCTGTCATCAATTCGAAGACGGCAAAGGAAGGTTAAGTCCATAAAAGTGTTTGAAGAATATTTTGTAGCAATGTTCAGTGTCGGATAGCGCACCGTGAGCACCTCTGACTGGCTGGTTGAATAAGTAAATGAAAGCTTCGGATAGCGTTGGCCATTTGAAAGCTCCAGGTTTGTAAGGCGATGGGATACCTACAATGTCAGTGAGTGCTGTCATGGTGCAAACCATGGTTAAGCGTTCAAGGTCTGGTTCTTTTTTAATAACACGAAGCACAGAAGCTCGCAAAAGAAGAAGATCGTATTTAAGGTTGTGAGCAACTAAAACTTTTGCTTGTCTTGATAACGAAGCAAACTCTTTGATAGCATCAACAAGTGGCACACCTTTCTCTTCGCACTCAGCAGTTGTGATGCCGTGAATACTGGAAGCTTTTGGTGGTACAATCCAGCCATCTGGTTTAATCAGTCGGCGGATACCTGAGATGACGTTACCTTCGCGGTCAGCTAGAAGTGCAGCAAGCTCACAGATGTATGGAGTCTGTGGATGATGCGGATTTTCATACTGACCTTTGACTGGAAGTCCCGTGGTTTCGGTGTCGAAGAATAGAATGTAATCTTCTGGGCCAAGAGGTGGAGGATTTGTGAAGTTGTAGATATTCATTTGAACCAGCTCCTGACTGTTGGTAAGTCAATTTTAACTTGAGCACCAAGTTGCTTGGCAGTCTTGAGACCAAGTGGTTGTTTAGTTCCACCAGCTGCTGTCATGATGTTAACTTTGGATACGGCTGAAGCACCGAGTCCAGTTGTTTCGCGGGAGACATACCAGCATTCATCAAAGCTACCAGCAAGTTTCTCACGGGTTTCTCCAGGACAAGAGATGTATGTTTTAAAGATGCCTGTGTCTTTGCCAACTTCTTCGTCTTTAACGTGAGCTGTGACGCAGATGAACTTATCTTTGGCTGAGAGTCGGATGAAAAACTGTTCTAGAAGAGTAGCAAAACTACCCCAGTCATTGATCCGCATAGGTGCGTCAATGGTTTTGTCTAGTTGAAGAGTTTCACCCAGCTCACCTTCTGCAATGTAAAGTTTTTCTTGCTTACGAACTTCGTCTTTGGCTGCTGTAGTAAGAGCAGACAAACTGTCAAGGAAGATAGTCTTGCAGTCTGGATATTCTTTGAGACAGGCTGTGATAGAACGACCTAAAGCAGACCAGCGCTCAGAGCGTTTGATTAGTTCGCCGTTGCTGTCAAGGAAAGGTCGAACGATTACAATCTTGGACATCTCTTCTTTGGTTAGAAGATTGTTTTGTTGGATGTAACGTATTGGGCCTTGAATGTTATTGTCTAAGTCAAAGATGATTGGAGTTGGTAGCATACAACCAATGACAGTTTTGCCAGAACCTGGGCTGCCTACTAAAAGCAGACGAGACTTGGCTGTTAGTTGTAAGTCAGCCATTGATATAGGCTTGGCTAAACTAACAGGTGCGTTGGTTACTGGTCGTAGAACTTTTTGTGCGGCGGCTGGCGTTGGTGTTTTTGGATCAGGTATCATAGTATGGTGTAGTTAGAATGGTAGAGTTGGATCGGATTGAATTGATTCTAGTTCTTGGTAATCTTGCCCAGAAGCTGCTTGACTACATTTATAGAACATGCTTTGCATTTGGGCCACTGCAAAATTCTTAGCTTCTTCTAAGTTATCGTCTTTAAGCACAGAGATTTCAAGCTCTATACGACGAAATGCAAATGGCCCGACTTCTTTGGTTTCACGCAAAGAGATTTTTGAAACTCGCATTAGTCTAGCGGATTCCAAACATTGTTGACATAGGCATCAGACATTAGGTGCTGAAGACGATGCTCAGGTGCGGCAGAACAAGTAGCAAAGTATTTGCATAAGCCGTACTTGGTTTGGCAACTTGTGTGATTAGACGGGAACTGATTGTTGACAAGATCGAAGACAAACTTTTCAGCGTGCAGAACAATGTCGTAAACCCATTTGTCTAACTGCCAAGATTCGTATTTGTACAACTCACGATTGAACTCGAGCGATACACCTTTACCTTTAACAGAAGGCTTGCGGCCAACGATAAAGTTACCAAGCATACCAGCAGGAGAGATGCCGAGAATGTGACGAACTGCAGCGCAGTAACCAATAAACTGTCCGCTTAAAGCAAACGAACGATAGAACGCAGGTCCGGCAACTGAAGTAGTCTTATGATCGGTAGGCCAGAGTTGGCCATCGAGTGATTGCATGACTAAGTCAATAACACCTGTCCAGTTGACAAAGATTTTACCAATATACAAAGGTTCGTTGTCATGCTCTTCGTCAAAGACCAAACGACTACAAGTGTGTGCAAGCTTTTTGTTAACAGGTATTTCGCACAGCGTGTAAGAGAATGGTTTCTCAACAACTGGTTCACCAGAAAGCTTAAGCACATCGAAAGGCTCGTTGGCATAAGATGTAGAGTATTTAGTCAATACATCAAAAGCTTTTTCTGGAGTTCTCCAATCATTACCAAAGTCAAAACCGATATACTCGTGCTGAGCGTGTTGCATAACGCTACTCCAATCAATGTCACGAGTAAGAGCTCTGGCTAAATAGATTTCTTCAAGACCTTTGTGAATGGCTCGACCGTAGGCTAACGCAGCAGATCCACCGTCGTTACGACTGTAGATCATTGTGTATTCAGCCTTGGTTGGGCATTCTAGGTATGTAGAAAAAGTTGACCAGTCGATGGCTAAAATGAAATCATTCGTGCCGTCAATGCGACGAAGAAGCTTGCGGATCTTGCCAGGTGGCTGGATCTTTTTAGGTTCTCCGAACGCGCCGGACAAATCAAGGTCGAAGTCTGTATCAAAGCTCATGAATTAAAGTCCCTCCATTGGATCAATGTATGTACCCGCAGTTTTCTTAACATTCTTTTTCTTCTCACGTGCTAGCTCGTGTGGGCCAGCTCTAAGGTTCTGTAACTTCTTGATCATCTCGATCAGTTGCTCGTTGGTTAGGCTCGCTGGATCTACTTGTAGTAGCGCGTTCGAATCGAACTCGACGAGCGATATCTCTGAAGGCTTCTCTGTTGCTTGGCTCATATGTTGTGGTATTGTTTATTGTTTTTTTAACTTCTCTAACGAGATTGGCATAGCAAAAAGCTAACGCTCCGCTAAGGTCTCCTTGACCTAGGCATGAACGCCGCAGTTGCTCGTATTCAGCTTTGGGAACATAGACGGTGACTGCAATTAGTTCCTCTCTTTGAAAGCCTAGATAAGGAGAGATGGAAAGTGATAAGCTCATATGATTGTGTATTCATTTCCGTTATCAATGATTGGTGCGTTTGGATAGTTTTCAACAGCGTAAGATAATTGGGCTTCGCTGATGTTAATTACTGTGATTGAGTTTGAAAAGACCTCATGATTTTTACACATAAGAATCGCTTCAAACAATTCTGGCAAAGCTTCAGCATCAAGGATAAAGTTTTCGCTGATTACTTTGACATCGTTTTCTGAACCTAATACACGTTCGTCACCTTGCTGACCTATAGTTACAGAATCATCGTGATGAAACAGTTTGACTTGTGGCCAATAAGAAAAGAACAAATCTACGGGAATGTCTGTTTCCCAGTTGTTACTTGGATGAGCAAAAGCTCTAACAGCATCTCGTAAACGAGCGACAGCAGTGATTGGTCTGATGTGCTTTGGTTTAAAAGTAATCGGCGCAGGATAACGAGCGACAAACTCTCGCAATACTGGTTCAAACCTACGCCAATTACTTTCGCCAAAACGGTCAGGGATTTTTGGTAGCTCAGCTACGTCCTTTGTGTATAGTCTTGGCATATTGTTAGTCGTGGTGTTGGTTAATCAAGCTGCTTCAAAAGGGCCGACAGAAGAATCTGCAAGCAATGCAGCTTGTATTACAGCTTTTGGATTGAACTCCGCTGCAAGCTCTGCGCTTGAATCTTCGTAGCGCAGGGTAAGTTGCGCAGGGTCTTTTGTGTGGTTAGGGATTGTTGTTTGCGATTGGTAGATCTCTTCGCCTAGTGTAGAGAAGACCACATGTTCAAACGAAAGATTGTCACCTTCGACCTTGATGATCTCAAGTGTTCCGTTTGCGCACTGCTGTTTGATTGAGTCAGTGAGGTTTTCAATGACAGTGTAGTTGAGGTATTCGTTAATGATTAGGTGTTTAGACATTGTAGGATTCTGTTGAATTTTAACAACTAAAAAAGCCTGCCGGATATTTAGTCCGACAGGCCATGAAGCAGGGATTAGATGGCTTCGAGTTCGGCCTTAGCAGCGGCGGCTGCAGCAGCTTTGGCGCGAGCTTGATTGAGGTGGATAGCGGTGATGAAAGTGTTGACATCAGAAGGTTCGCCGAGGGAGGCGAAGGTCTGCTTAGTGTTAACAGCTTCCCACTTAGCAACAAAGTCACCAAGGGAGCGAGCACCCGAAGCGATTTCATTGAAGACTGCGGTTCCTTTTTCAACAACTTCTTTGGTGCGCTTACCTTCGCCGCGTGTGGATTCACGTGGAGTAAGGTCAGCAACAGAGGCGGCGGCTTCTTGAGCGATTTCAGAAGCACGAGCTTGAGTAAGAACTGCGGAACCGTCTGGGCCTTTGAGGGTCAAGAGGTAAGCAAGATACTTTTGCTCAGTGATGGTTTCGCCATCAGGAGTGCCGTCTTTGGTTGGGATTTCTACACCAGTTTCCTTGATGAGAAGGTCTGCAAAGGCTTCACGGAACTGGCCGTTGAGCATATGGTAGAGGCAATGGGTGATGCCGAGCTGGAGGAGTTTGCCCTGACCGAACACAGCTTCAAAGGTTTCGATGTTAGCTGGAACGCGAACGTCGAAAGTGAATCCGAGTGAAGTGTTGCGAATGACGGTTGAGTTGCTTTCGTTGTAGATGGAGTCTGACATATGGGTTTTGTTTTGTTTGGGTTTTTCGTTAAGTCCGCTTTGGAGGTTGGTTATGATACCTCTTTCGGCGGGACAGCACTTTAGGCGGTTCCCCGCTTTTGTCAAAATGTTCTTTGTTTATTTTTAAGAACATAAGACTGAAAAGTTTTTTGGATTAAGTGAACAGTCGCATCCATTCGTCTGGTGTGATTCCAGTCATAATGAATTCGCGTTCGTCTGGTGTGAGTTGAGGCATGGCATTTTGAATTAGTTCTCCAGCTTCCCAAGAGTTTAGTTGTTCTTGGGTTACATTGATTGGTAACGTTTGTGTTTTGCCTGAGACTATTGAGGTTCTGGTAATGTTAAGCATGGGTTGACTGGAACGATGTAGGTTATTGTGCAGATAGCACCTGTGCAATCAGTTCTGTGGCTGAAGTGCGGAGGTTCTCCATTGTCGTAGATTGGTTTAACGAATAAACGACATGGAGTTTTGCTTCTGGTTTTGAGCGGGAACTCGTCAGCGTAGATCATACGCCAACCAGCAGGGACAAGAGATTCGTCAGCGTTCTTTGGGTTATGATAAGCACGAAGTCGCATGGTTTAATCTAGTAAAGCTTTGGTTGCAATGTTACGCATACGATGCTCGTTGTCTTGATCGTAGTTAGGCATTGTTGAGATAGCTTCAAGGGCTTTTTTAAGCTGTTGGTTTTCGTCTTTGAGTTTATTATATTCTTGTTCTTCGACAAGGTTGATAACTCGTTGTCCGTTGTGGTGAGGATAAATGAGCATGATGTTAGGCTTTTGTTTTGGGTTGTTTTAAGCTGCGATACTCGACAGGAACACGAGCGTCGATTGCTCTGTTGATTCCGAACATCATTCCGTGGCTGATTCCAAGGTCTGTGTAAACAACTGTAGCTTGAGCAGCTTTGATCCAAGCTAGGCCAGCTTCGATACCGATGTTACGTTCTGTTGTGTTGTTGTCGTCAAGGATTCCAGACTGCGTGTAAAGAAGGTGCGAAGCAATAGGTGCTTCACCACGGAGTAGTGAGTCTTTGACACAGGCACGAGCGTAGTTGATGTTTTTACGCACGTTACCTGTGTAAGGTGATTCAAGGATTACTAGTTTCATATGTGGTTTGTAGTTTTGTAGTGGAAACATATTTGAGTTAGTCATTTGGATGTTTGAGGTCGTCGAAGAGAATGTCTGCTCGACGCTCTAGTTCGTTTTGGCTTTCGCACTCTTCGCAAAGTTCGTCAAGTGCTTCGACTGGTTCTCCACACTGTGGACAGGTTGGTGAAGTAAGAGTTACTGACATGATGTTGTTTTAGTTATGCGATGAAGACCTGAACCACGGCCTGTTAGTTTGCCGTAAGGGTTGTAATAACGATGGTTGTTAAATTGAGAATGTGATAAGATCTGAATTGTTGGTGCAGTCTTACCTTCCCAGATCATTACTCCGCGTGGAGGTTGCCAGTTGCGCTGGGTGACGGCAGCACATTGGGAACAGATTCTGGATTTAAGGAGTGAGATGCGTTCTGGTTCGACTGGGCGGGAGCAACCGCAAAGGGTGGAAGGTTCGGACATGATGCTTTACTTAATTCTTTTAGTTCTTGTTGAAAAAGATTGAACTCTGTTACTAGATTGTTCCAACGTGACATGATGTCATTTGGAGCGTCAATAACTTTGTAGTGTTTGGATAACCAGCTATCGCCTGTGTCTTCAACGGGAACATGCACTGGATACCACTCGTCCTTGTCAATGTAGATTTTCATGTAGAAAAGAAACTAACCAAGGCACTCACAGGTTTAATTACAAACCTGCTTCACGATGAGAGTGCCAAGGTTAGCTAAAGTTGTTTAGATGGATAGAGCGTCGCGGAGTGCAGCAAGTCGTGCTGTTTGCCAGCGTAGTTCGTTCTTAAGACTGTCTAGTGATTTACCCAGAGGAGTAACAATAGGACTTGAAGGTTCAAGATCTAAAGTTTTAACTTCATGATGGCAAATCACTGGAACAAGTCGTTCTGCAATGTCAGTGATGACCGCACTAAGAACTTCTATCTTGTAAGTGCATTCTTGCAAAATGGAAGTTACTTCACCATCTCTCTTTGTCGGTTCGTCTGTTCTTTCTTGCATAGCTTTGTTATAACTGTTCATCTTTTAGTTTTTCTATTTGGGTTTTCAGTTCTTCGATTTCTTCTTCTTTAGCTTGAAGCTTAGCTTCAAAGGATTCACGTAGAAAACTGATCTGTGTTTCCAAATCGTCTTTCTCGTTCATAAGTTTTTCAACTTTTTCTTCTTCGTAACGACCCCAACTACGGAGTTCTTCGTTAACTTTTCGAGCACGTTCGATTTGATTAATTGCATCGTCGAAGTGTGAGCAACTGTATTTGGGTTCTACTGGAGTATACATATTGATGTTGAGTTAGAACAAAAGCACCAAGACTGAGTGTAATCAATCTTGGTGCTTTAGATTGGTTAGTGCTTAATACCGATCAAACTTTTTAGTTCAGCTTTAAGTTCTTTGGCACGGGTTCCGCGGAAGCTGCTAGCGTTAGACAAGAAGTAAAGAACTATAGACTCACCAGAGTCAAAACCATACTTATCGTCTTTGCTTTGTAGACTTAACATAGCAACGAGGTATGGCCTAGCTGCGAAATTAAGTTTATTTCCCCATTCTTGTTGGATGTCAAAAGCAACATCCGATATTGTTCGTTGTTTGGTAGGCATAGTTTATGGCCATTCTGGTTCAACTTCTTCCACTGGGTGCATCCACTTGAGTGCTTCACTCAAAGCATACAATGGTGATCTGGCAGAAAAAACAATCTCCCAGTTTTCCATTGCGTTACTAAGCTGCAAGCTTGGCATGATGTCAACTGGAAACATGTCATACAGTTCAGCAATAACACGTGCGCCGTTGTTTATGAACGTCAGCTGATTTATGTTATCGCCAGCTTCCAACTTATACTCAAAACGTTCGAGAATATCAAACGCACTGTGGAACCATTCCACCTGCATCTCAACAGTTTTGCTATTCTTACCGAGTAGATTTAACCAAGACTCAATTTCTGGATCAATTGTTTTCATTGAATATTTAACGTTGTTTGTTTGTTTGTTCCTACCATCATGGCAGCAGTCTTAAAATCAACACTGCAAAGATGAAGAAAAGTATTCCACCCACGATGTTGAACGCCATCTCACGGCGTTCAGCCGAACGGAGCTCAGCTTCTAAACGAAGTCTGCGTTGGCGCACAGACTTTGACCGACGACTAGCAAACCAGCGTTGTCTAAACTCTGGAATGCGATCAACAACACGAACCTTACAGATCATTGGCTTTGCCCTCCACTTTAATATCCTGATCTTCTTGCCACTCTGGATACACCACTTGCACCTTGATCTTCTCTGGGCACATCTTGTACTTGCTATCTCGCCAGTCTTGTGAAACCATCACACCTTTTTCGAGATACTTAAGCAACGCTTCTGAACCTTCCACTGGAAGAAGTAAGGCTCTGTCATATGGGATTTCTAGTTTTAACTGCATAGTAGTCATGTTTTTTGATTTCTGTCTTTGCCTTTGGCGAATCAACTCAACTCGCCTCTGTAGCCATCATAAACCTGTTTGGCCCCGATGTCAAAAGGTTCTTTAATTATTTTAAACAACCTTTAAATCTATTTGTTATTCAATTTCGTCAACACTACTCCGATTTCTTCTGCGCTCCAATGTTTGCAGCGCAGAGTGTGAATGAGGGGTGGTGCAACGATTTGGAAACGACAAGAACCCAACAGACCAGAACTGTGAGGTTCTAATCTGGTGGGATGTTGGGTTGGGATGCCGTTCGTGCGTTCGTTCGTTCGTAGTTCAGTCTTGCGAGTGAAAAAACGTTCCGAGCTACGCGCGATGGCGTGAGGAGTTGGATGGATTCTGGAGACTCTTTTTTTTTTTTTTTTTTTTTATTATGAATACACTAGAACTTTACCACGCACGCGATTAACGGGAGGCCGTTCTTTGCTCCGTGTTTTCACTCCGAGGAAAGAAGTACGCACGCACGGATGTACGCACGCACTTCTAAACCAAGGCTTACAGTCCGAGGTCGGACAGCAGCTGGAGTTCTACCTGTTCGCGCTTTGACGGCTTACAAGGTTGTTCGTCTTGCGACTGTTCCGCCAGTTCTAGGAGTTGCTTAGGACTTGCACCAACCTCTTTCGAGGCTAGCACTGCACCGAAGATCTCCTTAACCGTCCGACGAGCACGAGACTTCGCGCTGTTCATCTGTTTATGGATCTCATCATTGAATGACCAGTGTGACATATGTAGTTG